>JAHWFP010271996.1:1061-15485 GCA_023313725.1 Lithobius niger
AAAGGGGGGGGGGGGAACCTTCCTAAAGCCCCATTTTACTAACCTCATACCACTGGCAACAAGAACGATTTTGTACAGGCGACACGATGGCGACACGACACGACACGATGGCGACATGACGCGACACCATGGCGACATGACACGACACGATGACGACACGATGGCGACACGATGACGACACGATGGCGACACGACACGACAGGATGGCGACACGACCCGACACTTTTGACGCGAGGGTGTGTCCCATGCCAACCTACAGTCCGGCGACAGACGCATACATCTTGGTCTCAATCCCATGACCTACACCTTTTCCCGGTGATTTACGGCTGGGAAGAGAAAACCATTCACTAGTGTTTTCGTTCCTATTACCTACTCCTTTTCTCGGAGATTTACGGCAGGGACGATATAGCTATTTACCAGCGTTCTCGTTCCTACGACCTACACCTTTTCTCGGTGATTTACGGCTGGGAAGAGATAGCTATTTACTAGTGCTATCGTTCCTATAACCTACTCCTTTTCTCGGAGATTTACGGCAGGAACGCTACAGGTGGTTTTTTTTTTTTTTTTTTAAATGGTACTCTTTTAAAAATTAAACGCTCACGCTCTTCTGGTGTTTGACGCCATAAACAAACTCATTATGTCCAGTAGTTTCGTAAATTTGTCCTCACTGGACTTTACTACTCCTACAGTTTTGCGTGATTTTTCGCTAAAGTGCTCATACGAACCGCTATTTCCCACACCGGGAGCGGCCATTTGAGTACTGTCATTTCCTGACCCGCGATTTTCCTTTCTTCGCCGAGCTCTTCACTACAGCCGCCGGACTTGATCTAGACGCAGTCTTAACATCTCCGACACGTGGCGCCTCCTGACGGCACGGCGCCTGCATAGCTGGCGCCTGCCTCGCAGACACGACTTGATGTCCGTCACAACAGACACATCGGTTCCTAATATCCAATGATTTTTCTTCTTCCTTGGCTAACAATGGTTGCAACAAGTGAAGCATATCAGCCATTAGGGCGCCGAACTTTTTTTTTTTTTTTTTTTTAATGTAATTCGTTGCTCCACACAAGTGGCTTTCGCATCAAAAATTACGTTGGCTGTGGTCTGCATCAACGCCAGCAACTCTTCAATTGAGAACGGCACCTGTCCTACTCCATCATCAAACAACTTTGCATCATCCCACACCACCACACTTTCGTGAACTTCAGCAAAGTCATTTTCGTTTGTTGACCATCTTATTTTCTCCCTCCGGTTGACAAGCTGCAGCCGTTTCGTCATCAACCAAACCTGCCGTTGCTGCCCTGGCCCTTTGATCTGCTTTCTGATCCGATTTCTTCCACGTATGCAAAATGTCCTTCATAGTTGAACGATGATGCAAATCGCACAGTTCACATACTTTGGTGACGAAGTTTCAGGGCCTGCACTCACGGCAAAGAGGGTAAAAATCTCTTGACTGTTTCTTGCAGCTACACGCATCAAATTTCTTCGAATTGAGTCTCCCACGTAATAGATCGTTTGATTCTTCTATCGTGGTCATAATTCTGCCCAGAAAAGTTGATAACTTTGCTTCCACACAAGAAAACAAAGGCAGCGATGCCAAACACGTCCTACCCTAACAACGTGCTCAAAATGTGATGAGGGGAACAAACAAGATGGCGGCCTCCTAGTTAGGAGTAGCAGCGCCCCTGGCGGGAGAGGAGAGAAAGTTTGGATACAAGCTAAAAAAAGGGAGTTTTTTAGTTGATAAATGAGCAGTGATAGCGTAAAATGATGATTTTAAGCATAATTACTGAAGTAAGTATTTGCAGGTAGTAAGAAACATGTTGGCAATGTCCGAATTTTAATATATTGAAAACTAGCATAAGCAGCGCAATGTCGATGCCATCGTGCCCATTAGCGATATAAAGCCATGGCCGCCTGCCTGCATTAATAAGGAACCACACAGCAGCGCGACCGGTGGAAGCTATGTGGTACTAGATTATTTGACAAATGATTTAATTCTTTTTCGGGCAATTGAAAGCATAAAATAAGCTATTTTAGATATTATTACTGAAGTTAAGAATTTTGCCGATAGTAAGAATGTTTTTAGAACTTTTGGGGGAAAATTGACAGAAGATATCCGTTTTTTTCTGCGATTTTCTTTGAGTTTTCTGAAGTTCTGGGACCTCAAGACGTCAACAAACGCACTACATCGAGAACTGTTTAGTCGAGTTCATTTTTACAGCAACTGCGAATTCAGCAAAATGCTGCGACTGCGGAAATTACTTGTCTCTAGCTTTAGATGAAATTTAACCTGTTTATCTTTGCTTCAATGGCTTTTGTAATTTTTTTTATACTATGTCAGAATCTTGAGAATTCTGGGTTGGAAAGAACCGATTTGCTTGCTTGGTTTTGAGCCTAAACACGTTTCAACGGCTACCGACGAATGAAGGTCTTTCGATTTCAGTTAATAATAAATGGCCATTAAACGAAAATAAGCTAATACAGTACTAGACAGACATGTTTTTGAGAAAGTGAAAATGGCCTTTTTTTAATGCCTTTACTATAATAACCTCTTTAATAAGAACAGTTGCGCAGTTATAACGCTCAGTCCTGGGCAAAATCGATCATTTTTGCAAATTCGCCAAAAAAAAAAAAATTAACATAAAAATGTGCAATTTTAAAAAAAACAATCCTTATAGTTTTATGTTTTATGAAATCATAATTTGATTTACGTGGATGTTGTTTGTAATATTGTAGGATATGCGTTACCCATTTATAGAGAAAATAAAAAGTTTCGAATGATCCCATCGTTGTTACGGAATCAGCCATCGCTTTGGTATCATCTTTATTCGTATTCAAGTTACATATTTCGACACTAGAGGCCACCACCAATCAATGAGGCTTGGCCTCGACAGCTTCAGCTATGATTCAGTGCAATCCAGAGCACCGTAGTAATGCGGGCCGATTTTACACGTGGAGTACAACACTGCCTGTAATAATACGGGCACAGGACTCCACGTGATTTTCGCACGCCCGTAGTACTACGGGCTTTGGACTTTAAGTGTTAACAAGAACTCCCGTTTAATAAGAACTTTTTTCAAGATTTTGGTTGGTCGGTTATTCAGTCAGCACTAAATGTATACTGCTTAAACGAACTCTGTTAATATGAATGAACGGATAAAACAAACAAATATTCATAATTATCGCTTATTTTTACGAATTTTCTGTTCATAAGGGTTTCTTTTTTTTCCCTCCTTGAATTTCGTTTCGTTCCACGCTAAACATTGATCACTAGTAGACTCCAACTTGGAAGTTATAGGAGTTTTGTTCGTTTGGGCAAGCACGAACGTCAAGGACGAATGAAAAGAGTTTACAGTATACCGGTAGGCTACATTATTTTAAAGCTGCAGTCCAATTTCTCTCGTCCATTTAATAAGAACTACGGCTAATAAGAACTTTTTTAGCAGTCCCCTTAAAGTTCGTATTAACGAATTTTACCCTAATGTTTTGTTTAACTTTCCCACAGTTTTAGTACCACATTTTTTTTTCGGCGTAGAAGGATTAACGCCCTTCCTCCAACATTTTTTTCGTACATTACTGACGTAAGTGCCATGGGGGACACAAACAAGGTGATTTACGGAACAACCAACAGTTTTTGCAAACCCTTTTACCTAAAATATAACCTCACCTCTTGCAAGACAGGGATTACAGGTGGCTGTCTTTGTTGTAGAAAATATATAACCATCAGAATATAGGCGTAAGACGATAGGCTGCCACGGGAGGCATCACCAATATCACAGCACTGAAAACGGACAAGGTGACAAAGATACATTCAGATATCAGGAGTCCATGAAGAGGAGGGAGTGAGATACTAGTCAACAGAGATAACGTACTCCAACGCAGGAGCCTTGGCCTCTATGGGACTGGTCGTAACGTCATTAGTACTAGATACCAGGGGCGTGCGACACTGTTGAATTTCAAAACTGATACCGATACTTTATTGGTATGAGTTAGTAGTGCACCGATACCAAAAACCGGTTCCGTACGGTTCCAATACCAGTTCCGATCGATTACCTCGTGGCAGTGCCACAGCGAATGGAAAAAAATTACTAATAATGAATTAATTATGTTCAGGGAGTCCAGGGTTCTGCTGTGGCACATTTTTATACATTTTTAAACAAGATTTTGATATATACAAAGTTTTATAATGAAAATAAAAAATTTAGATTAAACTAAAAAAAGTTTAAATGATGTATATTGATTTTTTTTACGTATGATTTTTGCTTCCAAGATTAATGTCAAGCCCTTTTTTTTAATGGTGCTGATATCATTAAAAATGTTTTGCCTTCCGAATGTATCAAATTTAATTTAACAAAATTTAAATTAAATAACTCAAGTTAAAAAAAAAAACTAGTTTGAAATAACCTGAAAATTAAAACGATTTTTTTTTAAATTCTGCACTGGACCTGCATTTTTAAATAGGATTTTTGTTTCTTGGGTTGGTCCAAGAACTTAGTGAAGCTGATATGATTTAAAATTATTGTTTTCTTGATGTATTAAATTTACTTTTTTTTTAACGGAATCATTAAATTTTTTGATTTCAATGAAAGTAAAAAAAAAACTTAGGCTAAATAAGAGCATGCTTGAAGATTTTTTGCATCCCGATGCTTACGAGTCTTAGCAAAGCTTTGCATACTTGAAGATTTTTGCAGCCCGGAGTTACTGCTGGCACTGTTGACTCCAGGTTGACTCCAAGCGAATGCACGATTTTGAAACAAAAATGGCGCGTGCAGGGGTTTCCAAGGATGTCGTCGCTACGAAAACAGGAAACAACTTAATGATAATAAAGTCCTGAGATCCTTAAACAAACAGGAATCAACTGTAAAGTATTCTGCTTAGTATATTAACATCCTAGATGGGATTTTATGGTAATATGATGCAAACTACTCAACAAAAGTTGGTGTAAACAGGTAAGTGGCCCCCCAGTTAAAACGCGCGAAAATGTGTTAGCCACTCATCCAAGATCTTACTCAAGCACCGTTTTACGAGAATTTAAGCCACTGAAATTAATTTTCTGTTCAAATATCTCTTACAAATATTCTTTCCAACGATTGCATACCCCTGGAAAAAGTAAACTAGATGACAATAGCAAGTGATTTAGTGGTCCATGCCGATTTTTGAAAAGTAGTCAGTATCGGCCAACCAAGATAGCGGTTCCGATACCGGTTCCGATACCACAGAATCGGAATCTGAACCGGAATCGGTACACCACTCGTATCGGTGTCGATTTTTCAGTAGTATCGAAGGTATCGAAAAAGTATCGTTGGTTTAAAAAATACTGCAGTATTAAGAGCGTATCGAAGAGGTTTTGGAACAAAAAATTAATCTAAAGAGTTTACATCGTTGTAGATCTTTAACCAATAGGCCTAATGTTTAGTAGCCTAACAAAAGCAGCAGTTTCACACGTTTTGAATGGGCCACCTACTAGGGATGTGCGAGTAGAAATATTTTAATTCGAGTCGAGCCGAGCCGAGTTTGCAATTGCAGTTTGCAAGAATCGAGTAGAGTTCGAGTATTTGATGGAAATATTTTGTTTGCAAGTTTCCCTTTAATTTGTTAAAATAATAGGAACAAAGATGGTGCTAAGTTGACTGTGTGGGTCATGGTTTTCCAGTTTTAAGGATATAACTTGAAAATGTTTTCAATTATTGACTTTTAATCTGCACCACTGGAAAGCTCTCATCAAGACGATCGATTTGGTATATTGGAATGTCAAAATCGGTCAAAAATTGACAAAGTTATCGCTTTTTTGCTGGATTCGAGTTTTTCGAGTATGGACACGACGAGCGAGCCGAGTTCGAGTACAAGTTTCATACTCGGCTCGGCTCAAATTTTTCGAGTATCACACATCCCTACCACCTACCTATTGACTCTTTGTTTGTGAGAGTAATTTGCACCAAATACATCATAAAATCCCAAGAAGAACGATGATTACTGGAACAGAATATGTTACAGTTGATTGCTGACTGTTTATGGAAGCCAAGACTTTATTATAATGTTGCTGGACTCTGCTGTTCAGTAGCGTTTTAGTGAGCAGTGATCTTGAAATTGAACAGTGCAGTGCATGATGGGTACTTTTCCTTAAAAATAAAAGTAGCCTAACCAATTTTTTAAAATTTAATTCAAAATTTTGAAATTAAACTGAATCTTGTGTGTTAATTATAAATTAAAAAAAAAAATATTTTATTTATATTTGTATACATACATAAAAAAAATTCCAGAAAGCATTCAAAGCATAGATCTTTAGTCATGGTAGCTTGACTAACCATTGGGTATAGATCCTCACAGCAACAATCCTATGTAACTTCCTTGTTTTAACCCTTTAAGGACTGCGTGCGCGCCAAGAACTTATAACTGACTTGTAGAAAAAAAATTGCAGCTTCTCACCCAGTTGAGGTAAGGGAATGAAACCTATGTCATTTTTATCCTTAATGATCTGGCTTTCATATCCCAGTTTATATTTTACTGTAATTGGCTGGAAGTTTTCGATATGACTTGTAGAAGAGCTGTAAACAATGATTATACAGCGGGCGCATTCGGGCGCACCCGGCCTTAAAGGGTTAAATTAAATTTAATTTCTTTTATTAAACTGGATACGTTTTGTGTTATTAAATTACAAATATTAAATTCATATATACTTTCGTGCATAAATTTAATAGCTTATACTCACAGTTTGATCATGCAAAACCAAAAGTCAAAGTTCTTCAAAGGTTTTCCCCTCGAAGAACTTTGACTTTTGGTTTTGGTTTTCCCTTTGAAGAACTTTGACTTTTGGTATTGCGTGATCAAACTGTGAGTATAAGTCATGAACTTGCACCAAAGTAGAAAGGCTGAGTCGACAGATTTTTCGGTATTCAAAAATTTAATAGGATTTTATAAAATATATTTAGAAAATGTACTGTTAGTGAAGAAAACCAGAAAGCCTATCAATAATAAAAAAATGACAAGGGCGAAACAAATAGTTTCAGCAAGCGAAAGAGCAGAAACGTCTGCTTGTTTGGGGCTCCGTTCAACTGAATGGTTGACACCCAGGCCTACCACAATTTTTACCAATTGATCATTTAATATCATTTAGGGCGAGAGCTATTAGATACACAAAAAAAAAACCCATTTGTTGCTTTGTTTCATAATTATAATATATAATTTTTTCTGTATTGCTTTATTTGTAATGTCAAATACATAAAAATGTAGGTACATTCCATGTAGCCTAGTCAGAGTTTATTTTTAAATTTCTAAGCTGAACAGTTGTCTGTTAAGATACACTAATTAAAACTAATAAGTTTTTTCATTATTACTATGACGCCTTTATAAAACTTTTAAGATTAATTTTCTAACGTAACAAAGGAGTCCAGCTCAACATTATTGTCATCTGAAATACTTCTATGAACGGTAATTGTAATGAAGGAATAAAGGAAGCTACAGACAGGAAGCATTTGTGTGTTTATTCCTACTGCTTCTTAAAAAGGTAACAGTATCTCACGAAAAACTTCGTTGAAGTTCGTACTGTGGAACATGATGAAATTCCGAAATGTGCGTGATTTTTTAGTGAATTGACTTTTTCGGAGTAACAGTATCGAAAAAGGAATCGGTATTGCAAAACGAATCAGTATCGGAAAAAGTATCGGTATCGAAAAAGTATCGCGATACCGATACTCAAATTAATAAAGTATCAGTATCGGTATCGAATTGAAAAACCTGGCATCACACACCCCTGCTAGGTACTGACTTACTCTACTTGAACAGTTCTGAACATCAATGTTTTAGTTTTAACAATGAACATATCATGACTATGAAAAAGAGTATTACAAGTACAGACATTTGTATTGTAAAGTAGGAAGTCCTATCCTTTAGTTTTGTATGCCTGGGGGCTGTAAAATATAAGGTAAATTGCATATTAACCGTCCCAGCGAAGCTTAGACCCCCCCCCCCCCCCCACAGTGGTTTAAAGTCAAAACCACAAAATAGACGAATTGACGCCATCCCATATTCGGGCCAGTACGGTAATTTAATCTGCAACCCCAGCTCAAAACAAATGTTTGCCATACCTTTGCAAAAAACTTCATGGTGTAACCTAAAATTTTCACTCGTTTGTCAAGCTCTGAATACAAGAGCAGCATGCGGGTATTGTGCTGAGCCTGAAAAGAGAAAGCAAAAATTACAACCTGAGGTAAAAGAACAAAACCAAATTCATAGCTACGTTGAACTTCATTACAATTATGTTAATGAACACAGCTTGCAGCGAAACTGCTATTGTAACGCATAGGCGTATCGCTTTCACTTGACTGGATCGCTACCGCTCAGGAGTGCATAACCGATAAGCAGCGCGACTCACAGTGCGTGCGCGTCAATGGCATCTTTTCTGGATGAAACATGATCACATAATGACTGGAATATAGAACTCGTGTGGGCTGAGCCAAACAAAAACAAATGCTGCTCTAAGAACACAACAATTATGGATTTCAAGCTTGTTAACAACAATAATTTGTTTCAACGCAAACTGCTGCATTTTGCAAGCATACTAGTGAGTAGGGATCGACCGGATACCATTTTGCCGGATCCGATTCGGTTCCGGATAATTTGCGGTCAGAACCGGACCGGATACCGGGTAATTCGCACACAAAAACGAAATAAAGTTGTTTATTTTTTTTCCTCTTATAAGTTGCAGCTATGGTGTTAATTTTCGCTTTGTTTCACATTACTTTCTTACATTAAACACTTACAAAGTCTTATGCTATTAAGAGTACCAGTATAGTATAATTGCATGTAGTTGCGTTGCCAAACTCTACAATTTTTTTTTGAAAAAGTCAAACAAAGCACTCATTTGGTTAATCAATCAAAAAAACATTTTTCTAGTTGAAGGATTTCTCATTGATTAGCCTACAGCTTCATTTCGAAAAATAATTAGCAAAATTTTGCAATATTTGTGAAACCAGTATGTAGTCTATGCATTTATTTTACATTAAAACTATTGACTTTTGGTTGTAGGGATGACCGAGTCCGGATATATCCGGATCCGGCGCCGGATAATGCGGTATCCGGCAAGATCTGGATCCGGCCATTTTATTGAGCCGGATACCGGTTGCAACACAACCAAAACATGTCGCCGTAAACATGTTGCATGTCTCGGTAAAATAAATCGACGTAAAATAACTAAGCGATCTACGTGTATAAAAAAATTGCAGATGTAATAATTACAGTGTAAATTAGTGCACAAAAATATACTTGGGATAATCGTATTCGGTTTTCATAACTAAAAAAAAAGTTGAAATTCGACAACGTAAATATTCATCTTCCGTTGCAGTACATGGGATACCTTGAAACGATGGTCCTCTGGTTATTCTTCCATTACATCGTTGTTTACGGCTACCGAAATCCTTTTTTTAAGTTTTTAATACCGTAGAAGTAGTTTAAAGTTGTTTTATTCCTAATTTATATTCGCTATCGGTGATAGTTTACGGCCGCCATCGCGCTCCAACTCTCTGCCGGCTGTCCGCAAATAAACGCGCACGTGCTAGCTTCAACGGCCGTGACCTTGATTCGCTTCGCGTGACGTCATTTGCGACTGCCGCCCCCCCATAGTGATCACGTGCTATACACGTGCCAATCGGGGAATCCCAGCTTTCCAACGCGACCAAGACGGCGGCCGTTTGTTTTGTTTTTTGAGTTACGACAGCTGAACCAAGGTCTAGTTTTAACAAACAAAAGCAATTTCACGTCAATTTTGATGACACGCCCAATAAAAACATCAATTAAGGTAATTAAAATATGATATTTAATTAAATGAATCCAAAATAGGCGTGCCAAAGTACCTAATTCAGTCGGAATTACACCTCCGTTGTATGCAATGGCGGTTTTTCTTTGCAAACTGGTCTTTGAATCGAGAGAGCGTCGGGAGTTTTAGAAACGGTTTTGAAGTGGCGATAAATCACGGTTTGGATGCCAAGGGGTTAAATTCGAACATTAAGACGGTTTAATGACGACATCACACACTAGCAAGAAATAATAGCATGATAAACCAAAGATGACTTCTATGTTGCAAGAGTCGAGACAGTTTTGATCATAAAATGAAAAAAAAATACAGCTTTTTTTTATGTTGGTTTCGTTCCTTTTTTTTTTGCTTTCGGTCTTTGTTATACTGTACTGTGCGCAATACAAAACGGAACGAAAGCAATTTAAAGCTGTAAATAAAAGACCTGTTGTGATTTTGATTTTGTTTTAATGCAACCAAAATTCAATAATTTTAATCTAAAATAAATAAGTGGACTACCTAAGTGGATAAATATTACTTAACGTAATATTGCAAAATTTTGCTAATTATTTTTCGAAATGAAGCAGTAGGCTAATCAATGAAAAATCCTTCAACTAGAAAAATGTTTTCTGACTGTTTAACCTAATGAGTGCTTTGTTGGTTTCAAAAAAAATTTGCAGAATTTAGCAACATTGCAAAAACAGTTATGTAGCCTAAATGCAATTATACTATACTGGTACTCATAATAGCGTAAGACTTCTACGTGTTTAATGTAAAAAAAATAATGTGAACCAAAGTGAAAATTAACACCATAGCTGCAACTTATAAGGGGGGAAAATAAAACGGCTTTATTTCGTTTTTGTGTGTGAATTACCCGGTATCCCGTACCGGTCCGGATCCAGCACCTAGATCTGGAACCGATCCGGCACTGACATCAAATTATACGGATCTGGCAAAACGGTATCCGGTCGATCCCTATTTGGTTGCATTAAAAAAAAAAATCAAAATCACAACAGGTCTTTTACTTACAGCTTTTTTACGTTGGTTTCGTTCCTTTCTTGCTGTCATTCCCTTTTAAATTGCTTTCATTCCGTTTTGTATTGTGCACAGTATAACAAAACCGAAAGCAAAATAAAAGAGCGACAGCAAAGAAAAAAAAGGAACGAAACCAACATAAAAAAAAAGCTGTATTTATTTTATGAACAAAACTGTCTCGACTCTTGCAACATCGAAGTCATCTTTGGCTTATCATGCTATTATTTCTTGCTAGTTTTTGATGTCGTCATTAAACCGTCTTACTTTTCGAATTTAAGCCTTTGGCGTCCAAACCACGATTTAGCGTCACTTCAAAACCGTTTCTAAAACTCCCGACGCACCCTGGATTCAATCAAAGTCCCGTTTGGAAAGAAAAACCGCCATTGCATACAACAGAGGTGTAATTCCGACTGAATTAGGTACTTTGGCACGCGTATTTTGGATTTATTTTATTTAATATCATCTTTTAATTACCTCAACTGATGTTGTTGTTGGCCGTGTCGTCAAAATTGACGTGAAATTGCTTTTGTTTGCTAAAACTAGCTCCTGGTTCAAGCTGTCGTAACACAACAACGAAACGAACGGCCGCCATCTTGGTCGCGTTGGAAAGCTGGGATTCCCCGATTGGCACGTATATAGCACGTGATCACTCATCGCGGCGGGGCCATTCGCAAATGACGTCACGAGAAGCGAGTCAAGGTCACAGCCATTGGAGCTAGCAAGTGCGCGTCTCGTGGCGGACAGCCGCCTGGGAGTGGGAACGCGATGGCGATTGCCTTCAACGATAATGAATATAAATTTGGAAATAAAACAACTTTAAACTACTAAAAGCTTAAAAAACCGGTGGGGAAAAGCGGTGGGGAAAAACCTCACTGAACCCGGGAGAGCTTGCCTACTACTGTTTTAACATGGAATAAGTCAACTTACCACTTCTACACAGTTGGTCTCGTCTCCTCTTCCAGTTACTTCACTGGCGTGCTTAGTTGACTGGGTGTCCCTAGTCTACACTCGAGGTGACTCCCTCAGTCTGAGTCAGCACTATAGTTCATTCACCAGTGTGTGCCTCCGTCCGGGCGTCCCCAGTCTACACTAAGGGTGACCCCATCCGGTAGAGTTTGATGAAGGTGGTACTGCTATTCCATGAGCACACTGTGATCACCTCATCCCAACGCCCATGATGCGGCTAATGCGCGAAGCTCGTGTGCTCTAACTATAGCGGGGAGATCCCCGTGATCCTGTCCGTTCAAGTATGCTCTTTTAATCACGGCCCAGATCCTAGGCACGCCCTTATCTATAATTTCACCACTGTTTCATCAAAAAACAGTGGAGTTGGCTTGTTATGAAATTGCAGTTCGCCTTCTTATTTTCTGTTTTGGATAGGTAGAACCGCACCGCATAGCTCTTTTCGTGTTTGTCCACACTCTTTTAGAGCCTTAATTCGAACAGGCTTTGATGTCGTTCCCGGTTTGCAATTTTTTGCTCCGACATGGGCCGAAACGTCAAAAATACCTCCGACCAGTCTTTGGCAAAACTAATATGACCCTCATCCTTGGTGAAGGCTGCCAACTCACTTTGGCGTGCTGCCGAGGCTAAAGCGACTAGGAATACAGTCTTCTGGGATAGAAATAGAATGGACGCATTTCTAGCTGGCTCATATGGGGCGCCCATTAGACTTTGCAGCCCCAACGGCAGATTCCATGTGGGGAACAATTTCGTTTGTCTTGGTCTCCCACTTTCAAAGGCTGTCATCTGTTTGGAAACCACCACATTGGAAAACAGTCTTTGGATCCCCAACGCATGTCAACACGAACGATAGCCCTTGGGGACAACCTTTGACAAAAAGCTTTTCAAAGAAAGCTGTCAGCATTCGTAGGTCCTGGTTGCATGGGTCGCAGTCCGACTTTACACACCACTCGAACCACTTTTTCCATTCGGCATTGTAGTTACGTTGCGAGGACCCCCTCAAACACTTCGTAATCCTGGATGCCACTTCCGTCTTAAATCCCTCCCTCACCAAATTCTTCCTTAGAGTTTCCACCCTTGAAGATTCAGCATGGAAGGGTTTTGGTGCAGGGTCCTCCCCCGATGCTGGTGATTGGCATAGGAATGGATCCGTCTTTTCCAGCTCCCTCAACTCTGGGAACCATGGAGGCGCTGGCCAACAGGTGACTACTAGGATGAATTTCCCTTTGGCCACTCTCAACTTGTTGATCATTTTCCACAGAAGGTACGCATTTAGACCTTCCCAGCTGATTGACAGTGTGTCCGTTGCCCAGGCCCTCCATCCGGGAACGGGGACACAAAACATGAGAGCTGATTGTTGTAGTGCAAACAGAACCACCTACGGGGTTACCCACTGACGAAACAGGGCTTCCAACCCTGAGGGTCCAACATCCATTCCGTAGACAGCACCTGTGAACCCCGGGACAACTCTTCCGCCCACAAGTTGAGACTTCCTGCTATGTGGCGAGGAACCGGCGAGATTCCGTACCGCATGCAGATCTCAAACAGGCTGGAGGCTTCTTCCATAAGAGATTTCGAATGTGCGCCTGCACCTTTTTTCACATACGCAACAGCCGTGGCATGATGCCCATTGCCTGACCCCTCAGCCTTAGCTTCCAGGCAAGGAGGGCTCTCCAAACTGCTCTGAGCTCCAGGACGTTGACGTGCAGGACCTTCTCTTCTTCGCTCCAAAAGCCTGATGCAGTTTCCCCGGCAAGGTGAGCACCCCAACCTGACAGGGCGGCGTCTAAAAATAGGAGCAACTCCGGAGCGGGCTCGTGAATGGGCACTCCAACTTGAAGGTTTCCCTTCGACGTCCACCACGACCAGCTCTGCCTCGGGAGGTCTCGTAGCGGAATGATGTCCACCCAACTGTTCCGCGGCTGCCCCGCTGTCTTCTGAACCAGTGGCCGCCAGTGGCCTAAGGGTACAAGTCTGGCATTGGAGTCCAAGAGTCCAATGAGCGATGCCAACTCCCTCGCCGTTACCTTGGTCCTTCTGACGAATGTCTTCACCGACGTTCTCGTCTTGACGAACCTCTCCAGTGTTGGTTTTACCACCATTTTTACAGTGTTGAACATTGCACCCAGGAACACAAAACAAGTGCTTGGAACTGGTCTGGACTTCTTGAGGTTTATACCAAGACCCAAATGTGAAAACCAGGAGCTGCACATTTCCCACTGCTGGGTCAAAAGAAAACCGTCCTTGTTACGAACCAGCCAATCTTCCAAATAGGCGTGAGCTTTGATGTGATGTAGGTGCGGTATGCAAGCACAGGTTTCCGCATCCGGGTAAACACGTATGAAGCCGTCGCTAAGCCGAAGGGAAGAGATTTCCATTGGGACGATTTTCCCCCCGCCACAAGGCGGAACAGATGTCGAGGGGATTGAGGGGAACGTGCAGATACGCATCCTCGAGGTCGATAGAAATGGTATACTCTTCGTGCTGGAGTGAGTCTCGAATTGATTCGATCGATTCCATCTGGAAATGTTCCTTTGCGAGGTGTTGATTGAGTTTCCGAAGATTGAAAGAACTCGGGATCCTCCTTCCGTTCGGAATCGCCCTTGCTGGACTCCAAAAACCTGTACTGCCCCCTT
>JAHWFP010271997.1:2238-22500 GCA_023313725.1 Lithobius niger
TAAATGACCTCGAATACATACTTCTAAACACTAATATTAATAAACAACTTAAAAACGTAAACTGGGCTTTTTTGAAGCAATACAGTGATCCAAATACTGTATATACAAAAATTGAAGAAACAGTTGGTGGTATCTATGCTAAGAACACTGTACCCAGGAAAAAGTGTAAGCACACAAAAAAAGATGTGATGAGAAATGAATGGATGAATGCGGAACTGTTAAATATTATTAACCAAAAAAATAAATTATGGAATTGCATCAGGAAAAGGAGTGCAGTATCACCAGCACAAATAAAGCTTTATAATGATGCTAAACGTGATGTTAAAAATAAAATCTCTGAACGTAAACAGGAATACTATAGTAAATTCTTCAAAATACATGAAAAAGATAGCAAAAAAGTTTGGGATAAAATAAACCTACTAACAGGGAAAAATACAAAGAAAACTTACATTGACGAGCATATAAAATTAAATTTTAAAGACAACATGAAGAATACCTGCGAAAATTTCTCTACTCATTTCGAGACACAAGTACCTAACTTAAAGAATAAGAACAATAAAAATAAACATATGAACATTAAAATGAAAAATAAAGCTAAGAATAACATCTGTACAGAAAAAAATTCAATGGGACTCTTGGAAGCAACACCTTATGATGTTTTCTGCATTATTAATAAGATGAATTGTAAAAAATCAAGCGGCTATGATGGCTTCTTACTAGAACACTTCAAAGAAACAATAGAAAATACATGTGGTTTTATGACAACTTTGATAAACTGTATTATTAAAACTGAAATTTGGCCAGATAATTTAAAAAAGCAAATTATTAGACCAGTGTACAAAAAAGGCAAAACACAGGATCTAAATAATTACAGACCGATTGCCTTACTTCCTGTCTTAAATAAAATCATCGAAAAATTTTTTGCAACTAAAATTGAATGTTTTTTTAAAAAACATAATATACTAAATAAGCAACAATATGGTTACAGAAAAGGCATTGGAACTATTGATGCACTCAACTATATAAATAATAATGTTAACAGAGCATTAAATGAAAGTAAATATGTAGGGGCACTCCTAATTGATTTAACAAAAGCTTTTGACACTCTAGAAAAAGACACCTTACTTGAGAAAATTTATAAACATGGAATAAGAGGGAAAATGTTCAATATTTTAAATAGCTACTTAACAGGTCGTAAATGCTGTGTAAAAATAGCAAACGAAACCAGTGACTGGAAAGACATTGTGTATGGTGTACCACAAGGATCAATACTTGGTCCCCTCTTATTTATTATATACATAAATGATATCACCGAAATTAATTGGAACTCGATACTTACACTTTATGCTGATGATATTTTTTTGTTATCAATACACAACGATTGCAAATGTATGATAAAAAATCTTCAAGATGACTATAACAACCTACGTGCGTATCTTCAGGACAATGACCTTATTCTAAACACAGACAAAACTTGCTTCCTGCCAATAACTACATCACACATGCAACCTGTTCATTATGAAATCACAACATGTAATCAATATTGTAATGAAGAAAACAAATGTCACTGCCAACTAGTTAAGAAAGTATCTAATGCAAGATACCTTGGTGTTGAATTAGACAAAAATTGGAAATTCGCATTACATATAAATAACTTAGTAAATCAAATAAGAAGAACTATTCCCACACTTTACAATCTAAAAGAATTACTAGGTGTAAAGAACAAAAAACAAATTTTTGAGGCACTAGTTATGTCGAAAGTTAATTACGGAATTACTATTTACGGTACAACCACAAAAAGTCTTTTACAACAAATACAAAAAATTGTTAATAAAACCTTAAAAATTTTATTTAAAGATGGAAAAAGAAACACTACAGTGGAGATCCATAAACAACTTGAAATTCTTGATGTAGAACAGTCAGTAATGTATAACATTCTCACAAAACAATATTACAGCTTGGAAAATAAGGTACAAATACATAGAACTGTAAGAAACAATAACAACTGGCTCATTGAACCACAGTGGAGAAATACATACGGAAAAAGAGGTATGAACTATCTTGTACCACTGTTTTTTAATAAACTTCCAATCGAGATAAGAAATATTAAAAATTGGAATAAAAATTGGAATGATATGAAACAAAAAATTAAAAAATGGATTCTCAAACAGCGTAATTAACATATTGAAAATTTGATAAATTGTACAATTGTTTAGATTACACTTCATATGTACTAATCTCTAATTTACTATATAAACAAATAGCCTATAAATGATTTGTGGAAATATTGCTTGCACATACAAGTCCTTCTGGATTTCGTGCCTGTACAGGTTACTACACAGTTTTCAACTGTTTCTGTACTTGTACTGAATAAAGCTATTATTATTATTATTATTATTATTTAAATAATATTTAAAATCAATAGCAGGATACAGTTTTGTAAGTATTGTACATTTGAGACAGACAAGGAAACAAAAAATCCTGTCCGGGGATGGTAAATGTTCTTCTGTTAACAATTTTTAAAGGTTTATCAACACTTTTTAAGATGTTGAACTACTATTATGTAAACACATTCCTTTACTATTCCTTTTAGTCTAAAATATGCGACATAAGTATGTAAATCAAGGTTTTAATATGAAGTACTGTATTTTTTGAGTTCGAAGTGCGTTTGGACTAAACCTTTGAATTTGCCAGCTGTGCAACGTTCGATAAAGACAAATCTGGGCCCGAAGCTTTTCTGTAGTTTTTCTTTTCAAAGACTTACATAAATGAACTTGTCATGAATAAACTTGAAGTGTTAATGGTACAAAATTTAATCCCAACAGTAATCTTAACCATTAATGTCTAACGAAGATCCGATCATGTTAAGCGTGACCTCGATCCCCCGTATTATGAACCATTCTTACGAAATGAATTCCAAAAATAATTTTGTTCCTAGCTCGTATTTCACGAAAGTGACCTGACTTGATTGGCCTTTCAAACTTTGATAACTAGCTGACCCCCTTGGAGTCGACAGGATAGGTAAACAAAGGGCATACCCTGCTATATGAGTAATAAGACCACGTTGTTTTGCCAGAAGTTGACGTCAATAAAAATTAAAAACTCATCGACACAATTTGTGTAATCACCCGAAAAATTCCAGCTTTTCCTGTGGTTTTGTTTGGCTGTCTGGTATCGTGTGAAGCAATCTCGTAAATTTGACGATTACACTGAGCCTTTTCTTAAACTCATCGAACTGCTCAGCAACAGGTTACATCAAAAGCTTCCGCTGCCGTCAAAATGTGACCCCACCAGGGGGTCGTAACTCTTACAGTCGCAATGGTCGCATCGTAACGTCACAGAAAGGTTACCGGCTTAAATACCTCTCGCTGATTCATAAGAATCGCAGAAGCATAGACAACATGGTCATGGAAATTGTAGCTTAAGCTGGCCCACACTGGAGTTCAAAGATGCTGGAACATAGGTTTGTTTTTACAAACCGCGTATATCAAATATTAGCTACCATAATTTACTTTCACGAAATTCGCTCTCTCTTGCGCTCCTTACTGCTTTTTGTCGGCCATTTTTAAGCTGCTGATCGCAACATATGTGGCTTATTGGTCACACACCAACTTTTTTCTACCAACGCACAAAACATTTATTAAACCGGAACAAGATGGCCACCTGTACGGGCGCAGTTTACCATGTATCGTCCTAGGTTGTAGTGTGATCAGGTGTTGGCATGCCAAAGTTCCGGTTTCCAGAAACTTTTGTGCATGTAGAAATAAAGTTGTGGGTTGTTCTAATGAGCAACCATAGTAACAACATGCGTTTCTTCCCATTTGCCCTTCAAACTCATGCCATCGTGACATGACGCCCGCCGACTGTCATCTTCCATAAGAGTATGCCCCTCCCGTAAAGAAGTGAGGATATTGCTCTAAGATGCCACGCGTCAATTATTTTAGAATTTACTTGTTGAATGCATCAGGGATCAAAATGACAGCTGATGTCGGCAAGAAGATTTTTTTTTAAACGTATCATTCTGACAATCATTCGTACAATTTACTTCTGTCATTAAGTGAGCAACTGAGCACAGTCATATTAAGCCTGGCTGCGGTTTGTGAATACCTTTGTTACGTGTTATTGAGTGATTTGTTGCCTCCTTTTAGCTTTATGGTGACTCTCTGAGTGACAACAACCGCCATTTTGTTTTTTTGAAATTATGTTTACGTTATTAATTCCAGTGAAGAACAAACTGCAGATACGACATCATTAGTTATTGGCTTCAGTAGAAAACTCTCCTTAAAGAGCCTGTGAGTCCTACGCAGTGATGTGATACTGAGGGACCGTAAAATTTACCGTGTGTTTAAGAAGAACTTAGATGATATGTGACAACAGAGCGGAGCTGTTGGGGTGGATTTCAAAAAAGGGTTAATTGGCGAGTGCATAGTTCTCCAGTCAACTAAAAATCTTATATACAACAATTACCTGGTTTGCAAGTTTTTCAGCTTCATTAGCAAGAAAATAGACTCGTGTTAATGCGACAAACAAGTAAGTAACAAGAGCAAACAAGGAAGGTGCGCCCTTTGCACGAAAGGCTACCGTATACACATTCAGGCACACAGAAATGGTATAAAGCGATAGATTTGCTGTGACGAGCAACACAAATGAGTTCCGGATGGATTCTGTAAGTTGATGAAGTTGCTTGTAGCGAAGGCGGAGTTTGTACACACGAACTTGGATATCATTGGAGAGTGAGCATAAGATATCGTTCATTTGTAAACTTAATTCCGAAAAGCAGATTACAGTCAGTTCAGTTGCACAAACGAAAAATGCAGCCGAGAACAACTCGGTGAAGGACAGTGCTATGAACCAAAAGAGTGTGATGCCGTCATACATCAAGAAATGAGGAATTAGTAGCAGTACTGTCAAAATGAAATGTGGCAGCAAAGATTTTAAGTATATATTACGAATAGTGCACCTATTCAACAAATCGTCAACTTGGCCAAATAGCATGAGGACGTCCCAGAATTGTTTCTCACGGAGAACGCAAAACACGTTGACCGAGATTGAAAATACAATACATACAGAAACATTTATTGTAGCAATAATGATATCAACTGAACTTTCAGACAAAGAACTTATTTGCTTCCATAGCACATACACGTTAAGTGCAACGACGCCAGACAGCACGATTGCTTTGTAAAACCAACACAAAAAGCTTCTACCAAGGTTTAGTTTTTGGGGTGGATGTGGAACAAGCAACTTGATATTCCAAGAAATTAGGCCAAGAATTTGTCCAAGAAATATGACTGGTTGGCATATTTTGTAACTGACTGAGGGGTTTTCTCCTGCCATTTTCAAAACTGATGCACACTGAATGCCTCTTTGTCGAAAAAACAACATATTAATCTACAAGGGGGTGTTTTTGAAGAAGTTCGTAGCTGGTTGTCAACCCGTTAACTACTGCAGAATGGTGCTATACAGTCGATAATCAATACTCATTCCACATTTGAGGTACGAATCATTTTTAAAAACAATAAATATTTAATTATCGACAGGCATACCTGACTTCAGTTTATGAGAACGTATCAATAACGCCAGTTGAAAAATAAAACGAAAACTTATCGACTATCACAACAGTGTAAGCCTTTCCAATATGTGTCCAATAAAGAGCTTCAATTTCGTATCACATTCGATATTTTCAGAGCGTAACTAAGCAATGTATAATTAATGCAGCTGGCACTACCTTTAGTGAGTCTGTTAAGTAAATTGATTTCCAATGGCACATGCCGGGGCATACCAAATGAAAAGAAGGGGAGGATTATGTCGTTATTGATATACGAGTCATCCTAACGACGAAAACCAGAAATGGGAAACTTATTTCAACGGTAAAATTTCCTGCCTTTATTATCCACTGACAATATATTTACCAATATTTTGGGATAAATGACGAAACATGCCCGTAATACCCAAGAATGTCTAAAGAAGGCATGTACTATTTTCTTTATAAATGACATGTTGCAGCAGGGACGGGATGGTAATGATGGTTTTAGGTGAAGGATTACTCAGGGATAGATTCAAATGAATACTGACAAAGGAGTTGCCATAGATGTTAATTTATTGGTTCAGTTCTAAGATGTTTGGGCTCGCCTGCTATGATATTATCCCTGACAATCATAACACTAATGGGATGAGGATGATTATGTTGAAAGATTTGGGGCCATGAATGGTTAAATTAGGGTTAAATGGTCAGTTGATATGGTGAAGTTGGAGGCTTAATAGAGGACAATTTCTAGTATTGGATTGAAAGTGGACTTACTTGGTTACAGTTAAGAACGGAAAGAGGGTTGGGGATTTTACTGCATTGTTACCCTAGCACTCAGCTATTACATTGTTGGCTACGCATTGTACGAGTTTACAATCTTGTTATAATAAGGTGCACAAATTTTACATTGTTGCTAACAGTTGTTCATGATTAATGCAGTATACAGAAAGTTGTTGGAGGAGTAAGGTAGACTGAGAAAGAGGTCTGCCAGGCAAAGTCCGTTGAGTCAAAGTAGCGTAAGGCCACCAAGAGTGCAACGTCCAGCAGTGCTGACGAGTTTCGGGTCACCATGGCAGATCAATCCCTACATTGCTATACAGTTGTTTTATCTTCAATATTTAATAAATAATAGGAAAACATTGTTTTATGGAAGGAAAAAGCTGAAAAAAAAGCAACGCACGTACTATATACACATTAATATAACCAAGGTAGGATAAGAGGATAGAATTAATATCAGAATTATTGTCTGTGTAGATGCTATGTACTATGGCAGTAGTGACACTGTGTTAGATGGCGTCACCTATATAATTAGGCTTGTACTGGCACGTAATTATGTTTAGTTTGTTTATTTATTTGTCTTAATGAGCACTCACTACTGAAAGATACTTAGAAAAGCAAAACCAGGTCAAATATATAAATTAATCTTTCCATAAATCATAGATTAATCAGAAAATCACAAGCAAAGCACCCTGCCGCCATCTAGATTCAATCAACTGAACAATTTATTCTCCCTCTAGCAAGTCTATATTGCATGTCTCTGCAGTTCCAAACTCTAGCAACCTATATGAACCTACTGATTTGGAGGAGTAGGGTATACAGTAATTTACTTGCATCTTGATCTTGCATTCACAATAGACAATCAATCCAAGTTAGTATGCTTCAGTTCAGCATTTAACTAAGAGGAAAACTGGCAGACCTAGAAATTCTCATTCTTTTATCAGATAATAAATTGGACATAAGGTAAACCTTACAAACGGGACAGAAAGCCAGTCGGGCCATGTCAGTATGGCTGAGTGGTAGTACTCCGGCCTTTGGTTTCAAAGGTCGTGGGTTCGATTCCCCACTCAGGCAGTCTGACGTTTAAGTCCAAAAGGCAACGTAAATAGGTTTGCATCCGTATTTATTTAAGGTAAACCTTGTGGTTATTGTGACCAACACCTGGTATTCAGCACATTGCTCATGTTAAATAATTCCATTAATTAGGAACAAAATTAAAACTATATGCAACGAATAAATACACAAATGCAGTCCTGTTTCTCGTTGCTCATTGCTCTTTTGTGCTACTAAAAAAGCCCTTCAGCTCCTTCGTGTCTTTATAAGATTTTTAATGGCATCGTTTGGTATACATTACGGATAATATTTTGTGAGAATTAATATGGCGATGCCTTTTTCAACTGCTCTTTTGACGATGGTAACATTTTATTTCTTCGGTCACAGATTTCACTACAGCAACTGCACAATAAGGAAGGATTTTTTTGAGTAGCCTAAAAGAATCATCAAGTTCAAGTTAATTCAATAAAATATGTGATAAAATTTAAACAGTTACCTTGTGAAAAGAAATGATAATGACAACACATATCAGTAAAGCAGGAACGAGTAGATTTCAAAGCTCCAGTTCCATTGGATGTCTCACACTTTAGACTATAAATGGTGCAATGTCTCTATGCAATGTCTTGGTGTACTGCCTCAAAAAAATTTCTTAAGCAATTTTTATTCTATATAGAATATTTCATTCGGAAACTGGAAAATTTCAATTAGAAACAACAGTTAGACACTTGGATTTTATAGAATGTGCTGTGTTTTTTGGCGTTAGAAATAAAGTCTGAGTTCATTGGGAATGCAGTGGGAACCGCGCCAGGAAGAATTTGCAATGAGACAATCAGATACTTCAGATTACACCCATGATCAGTTAAAATAGTAATGAAGATAGCAGGATCGTTGACAATGTAGTGGACAGTTAGCACAGCATAGCAAAACCCCATCCAAGGGAACGAGCTTGTCAAATTCAGCCGGGAAAGAAGACCCGGTTGAGCTTGACTCTAGTCTGGTGTTGTCAAGAGACATGAGAGAAATAGTATAGTGGGAGGTAACAATATCGAAAGTGAAATACAACTACTTTATCGTTTCTTTACTTATTCGGTGACGTGGGAGCTTAATGAAGACATCTCTAGCATTAAGCCCAGGCACGCCATTTCCCCGTGGCGACCGCACCAAAGACACTGTCAGTCTGGGAGTTTAACTGGGGCGATGTATCAGGAAAATGGTAATGCATGTGTCCTAAGGCGGGATCAGTGCGGACGGAAACCTCGCATGGAGTGAAAGGGCAAAAGCTGGCTTGATCTCAATTTTCAGTCGACTTTCGGAGTTTTAAGCAAGAGGTGTCAGAAAAGTTAGCACAGGTATAACTGGCTTGTGTTGGCCAAACGTTCATAGTGACGTCGCATTTTTGTTCCTTTGATGTAGGCTCTTCCTGTCATTGTGAAGCAGAATTCGCCAAGCATTGGATTGGTCACCCACTAATAAGGAACGTGAGCTGGGTTTAGAGTGTCGTGAGACTGATCAGTTTTACCCTACTGATGACTCGTCGTTGTGATTGTTATCCTGCTTGGAACAACAGGTTCGAACACTTGGCACGTGTGCTTGGCCGAGTGGCTAGTGGTGTGAAGCTAACATCCGTGGGAATATAACTGAACGCCTCTAAGTCAGAAACTCTCCTTACACAGTAGCGATACTGTTTGTACCTCGAGTTGAGAGAGGTACCGCAAGGTGGCGGGGCAAGATGCACCCTTGCATGCGGCCACTTTTTCAGGGTGACCGAGTCACCCATCGCTCAGTCACACTGCGATCACCATCCTGTGCTTAAGGTGGAGGTGCCAAATCTTCTGCAGATGACCTAGTTATCGGCCTGGGTGTCGTACTTAGTAGAGAAGCCACTGAAGGAGGGACGACACACGACCACCCCATGACCCCGGGAATACTCAGCTAAAAATATTCTGCAGAAAAACTGCAGAAAATTTAAGTGTCTGCAGAAAAACTGCAGAATTCTGCAGAATTTCTGCAGTCTGTTGTTCAGTCTCAGCAAAGTGAAGATTAAATTTGTAGATTTTCTGGAGTTTGTTGTTCACTCTCAGCAATTGAAGATAAAATCTGCAGACTTTCTGCAGTTTGTTGTTCACTTTCAGCAATAGAAGATAAAATCTGCAGAATTTCTGCAGTTTTCAGCAAGTGAAGAAAAATCTGCAGATTATCTGCATTTCACCCTCAGCAAGCAAAGATAAAATCTGCAGAGTTTCTGCAGTTTGTTGTTCGGTCTCAGCAAGCAAAGATAAAATCTGCAGAGTTTCTGCAGTTTGTTGTTCACTCTCAGCAACCCAAATATAAAATTTGGGGAATTTTTGCACTCTGTTGTTCAATGTCAGCTAGGTGAAAATAAAATCTATAGAATTTCTGCCAATGTTGTAAACTGCAAGCCGAAGATAAAATCTGCAGAATTTCTGCAGTTATTGTCCATTCTCAGAGCTTGGCAGAAACGAATTTTACGAAAATATATGCAACAACACTCCACAATATAAAATATGTTAGATTATTCAAGTTATCACGTTTAATAACTTTTATCTACTTATTTATTTACTTTCTTTGTACTTTCTAAAGAAGTTTTAAGCATGTCAACATGTTTTAAAAAGGCAGTTAGGAATATGGAAATTATAACTGTTTTTCAAAGTATGTTGATTGGCTGAAAAGCTGAAGATGGAATCTGCAGAATTTCTGCAGTTTATTCACGCTCAGCAAGCTGAAGGTAAAATCTGTAGATTTTCTACAGCTATTGCAAAAAAATGTTATGTTGTTTCACTTATTAAATTGTGAATGTGTTTGGGTGGGACAAAAAGGGTTGTAAGTATGTAGAACTAATTATGCCAATTGATTGTTTAAAGGCACGTTAACAGTTGCATTACTTTATTGGATATCCACAAAATACAAAATCTGGGCCCAAACAGATTATGCTTAGAGATTGGCTAGGTATATAAAGTTGAATTGCAACTATCATTATCGTAAGTAAACTAAGAGTATAATGATATGATGTGTTGGTTGCGATAATGTCTCAAATTGCCTTGATACTGAAGTGGCAGTTGAAATGACTACTAAGATTACGAAAGTGATAATTTTTTTTGCACTAGTTCCTCTTCTGCAGAAAAACTGCAGGTTAAAATCAGCAGAAAAACTTCAGTTTCAAATCTGCAGAAAAAGTGCAGTTTCAAGTCTGCAGAAAGTGGCCAAATAACTGCAGATTATTTCTGAAGTTTTTCTGCAGATTTCATCTGCAGTTTTTCTATAGATTTTTTTTAGCTGGGTAAAGATAATTAGTCCCGGAGAAGGGGAAAGCCTAGTCGAAATGGCGGGTTAACCAGGAACGAACTGCGGCCGAAACAGTTGTTATTTCCAGAGCAGAAACGGCCCCGGGATTGGTTAAATCGTCAGAGAGGATAAATGTTCCGCGGATCGCCAATCTAGGTTTTTACACTTGCAGCATGCAGAGCAAATAAAGTAGCACAGGACAACATATTGGGGACTGTCGATTTTCTCTGTATTTATTTGGTCGTGTTAGACAAGGAAAAAAAATGGGAGCAAAACAGTTTATGAGTTTACGTCACTTGTAACCAACATAGCCCAACTTTGGTTGTAAGGAAAATTACCTTGAAGAGAAATTGAGTTGGAGTTCACCTTACGGCTAGGACTTATGATGAAATGGAAGAACACTTACAAGTTCATGGTGAGTACAGGTAAATCTCTATGGAACGTCCCTGGGTTCGGATCCGGGGAGGAAGATACATGAAGGACGCCAAGAATTAGTGTTACAGGTAGGAATCCAGAATACAAGATATAGAAAAACTCAAAGTACACCAGGCTCTAACATGAGCCATTCTCCTA
Source organism: Lithobius niger (assembly GCA_023313725.1). NCBI lineage: Eukaryota > Metazoa > Arthropoda > Chilopoda > Lithobiomorpha > Lithobiidae > Lithobius > Lithobius niger. The sequence continues at coordinate 13,472 of JAHWFP010271997.1, forward strand.
CGGGACGAAGTTGGGAGAAAAGAAGAAAGAACAAAAAATGGCATACAATACACCAGAGACACGCCCACAACAATGAGCATGACACATGCAACTAACAAGTTGTAACTACAGTAGTCAGGGAGGAAACACACTAGCACTAAATTTGATGGACAGGGGAGAGATACAGCAAGGGCAACAGCCCCAGCAAGGATATCTGCCTGACGTCCCCCCCCACCCCCGAGGGCTAGCGAGTTTCTCCCCTAAGTTCCCTCGACATGAGTAAGGTCGAGAATCAATTACAGCAAACGAAAACAAAGGAAAACCAGCGAAAACGCCCAACTAATAAGGATATAGGTAGTAACATACAGTTATCTGGCTTTCGGCTGTGTCCTGGCCCCCCCCCCCCCCCCCCCCCCCGTGGGCGTGAGAATGGGTAAGTCCGGACGGTAGTAGAGCGTTGGTATAGAGGTAACCCTCAAACAGATTTAATACCGTATCCATAAGTATAGTATAGCAAATTGCACCCAGCTAAACAAAGCTGGAACCACAATATTATAAAATCACACACAGCTGAACACAGCAGTAAAAAAAAACAAGAAAAGTAACAGAGTAACAGAGAATTTCCATTAGTCGTCCCAGTCGGAACACCGGGTTACAGGGTTTTAACACTTAAGTACTAAATTAGAATCGTTATGGGGAATAAATAAATAAGATGTAAATCAACACTATTTAGGACACTAGAATGACTGAAAAGTTTCCTCAATATCGTCATCAGATACCACTACTATTGGTTTACGATTGTAAGGAGTTACCGGGTTTGAGGATGGCAGCACCGGCAATGAGATTACCTGGGCCGAGAGTACAGACACTGGAGGCAAACCACGGAGTCTGCGCGATATGCGTTGCAGCTGTGGTGGCACTGGCTGAGGTGGAGGCTCCTGAGCCGGCTGTACAGGAGGAAGTTGACCTAGGTTGGCGCCACCCGTTACATCATCACTGTCATTGGACGAATCATGTTGGTCCAGGAGGTGTGGGAATTATCCTCAGTCCAATGGATTGATCCCCTAGGAGATGAGGGCCCGGAAGAAGACCAAGAGATAGCATTGACATCTTCAAAGAACGTGACGCTGTGAAACTAAGTTATACAGCTTACATCCCCGGCGTTGATGGTCGTAAAATAAATGTACACATGGCTCGGCGGTGGGATCATAGGCTCCTCTGCAGCTCTTATCCACATGGGCGTATGTAAGGCACCCAAAACGGCGATGGCGAGCCACATGCGGTACTCGGCCTGACCATCTCTCAAGAGGGGTTTCTCCTCCAGGTAATGACTTTGTATCTAAAGAGTTCCTTGCTTCACCGGCCTCGTAAACCGCGTCTGGCCAGAACTGAGGCAGCAACTCAGCATCTTGTAGAAATGAACGTGCCATGTCTTGATGACCCCATGGGACCGCTCTGCTCGGGGATTGTGCTGCGGGATGTATGGCATGGAGTGGATGTGGTGAATGCCGTGGCTGAACAAAACGACTCGAAAAAATGGTTACAAAATTCGCCGCCATTGTCGGAACTGATCCGTCGTACTGTGCAACCTGTCTGCGCTTCCATGTATTGCACCAAATTCTGGAAGGTTGGAAACACCTCATTCTTGTGGCATAAGGGAAACACGAAGTATCAGTGAGAGTATACATCGACAATGGTGAGGAAGTAGACTTCTCCCATGAGTCCCGGCACATTACTGGGACCACTAATATCAAGGTCCAAGCGCGGGTGAGAATTTTGTTTGGACTTGGTCGAAGCACATGCGTCGCAATAAGGGGCATCTTTACCAACAGCCTTTGGTCCCCGGATTCTCCTGCTGTCAAGCAAATGTTTTATTCTCTGATGTGGCACGTGACCGAAGCGGCAGTGCAACATGTCAATGTGACATTCGACATGGTTGATCTGAGCTGCCCCAACTGAACGGCAAGGAGGCTGTTCTCGGTAAGAGTACTCTACAAATCCTGCTTTGGCTTCAAAAAGGTTACCTTTCCTGTGAAAGATGAAAACACAACAAGACGTTTCTGTTGAGTACACAAAATGCCTGTTTGTGGAATACCGTATATCATAGCCATCGGAAAGGAGACTCCCAGGGAGACATAGTTGACCCTTGCTGATTTGACGAGTATAGTGCCGCGTAGGCAAAGAGGGGAGGAGAAGGGTCTGCCATACTTATTCATGGAGGATACTGTCACGTCGCCGACAAGATGTCCTTCAACTGTTTTGTCGAGTGTAGCCAATGATAGCTCAACCAATGAGGAAACTCCGGAGCGTGGCGGCTGCACGTTAAGAACATGACTATCAGCTCCTGAGTCCAGGCGGAAAACGTCCAACTTTGGGGTTTGGAGCTCCTCGGAAGTACTGTGCACCGTAAATCCAGACAGCTGCTGGGCACCATATGTATCGACCCGTGGGCGTGGTCGATTTCGATGACTGGTGTCCTTAGAGGGTGCAAGGTTCCCGCAAAGTGAGCGGTCATGGCCAATTCCGGTACAAAGGTCACACCGCTGACGTTGTCCAACGGATGTGGGGCATTGTGTATGGATATGATCCCCCACCCGCTAGTCCAGCAATGCTGTGTAGGTGGAGCCATTAGGTGGGAAACGGAAATACTTGGCCGATGCGCAGGGTTTCCCTGTTGCAATTGCGCAGGGTTCACACCATGAATGGGTAAAGGTGCAGGATAACCTAAGAACTGCACCCCAGGGGGCCCAATCCCTGGATAAAGGTGTGGGTATGACGTCAAGGTGGCTTGATCCAGCAGGATCTGCTTATGTGCTAATGCAGTCTGGAGATTCTCGACAGTCAGAGCTTGCTGGTGATATAGGTATTCCTTGGTCGCCTCAAAATTAGGCCGATCAAGTGCGTCGAGGACAGCTAGACACAATTCATGTTCTGTAATCACCTTCCTTGCGGCAATACAAGCTTGGCTGAGTCCCACCATCCGGGTTATGTACATGGGGATGCTCTCTGAAGGGAGGATCCGCATCCTGATGAACTGGCGATAGAGAAACTCTCTATAGTTATGGTGTTGTTGTCCATAACGGGCACGGAGGGTATCCCAGATTTGTCTGGCCTGAGTAATCCCCTGGAACTGGTATAATATCGAGGGCGAAATCGTTTGAAATAGAAAGCACAAACAGTCGCCATTTTTCTGCTGATAGGCGGCGACAATATCAGGATCTGCATTTGCGCCAGGAGGATCATGGCCAAGCACGGTATCCCATCCATTTTTTACCTTAAAACCTTGCATCCGCAGTGCCCAAATGGGATAGTTTCCATAAGTATATCCACCCCTTTGTAGGTCGAGAGGGCGGGGGCGGGAGGAGCCGCAGCCACATAAGGCCAATTGGGGTAAGCCATGACAAAAGATACAAAAACACTAATAAACCCAATAAATAAAATTACACTTAGGCTAATCAGCCAAATCTACAACAGGATAAATGGGCTACTCCTCGAATGAACGAAGATCAACCACCTCGGACTCTCCCAAGCAAATGTAGGCTTGTCTCAAAAATTGCAACAAAATTAGAGGTTGAACGTGAAAGAAAGACCAAAATCTTTTTAATTCATACTCAGGGGGCATAAATTCTGACATAAATCCAGATCGCTAAAATCAGTAAGGACGAAAAAAAAAGTAAAGGCGCAATATCTATGCAAGAGGGAAGATGGGAAGATGGGTAGATGGCTTCAAGACAGATAAAATTACCGCGAGACCTCATACCACGGAGCGGGAGGACAGAGCCTTACAAAGCAGTACAGAGTGAAAGCGGTTGTGAAGACAGTTATAAAGACCCAAGGCTGGAAGTAAGGTAAGTCTATACAAATTGGTAAAACACTAGAAAAATTGAAAAAAGCACAAATAACCACAAATTGCAATTTCAACAACATAAACGTTCAATAATATCAACAATAATATCACTACAAAACATTTGCTGTAAACAATTAGTAACCGAACTGCCACTATGATTGAACACTTTCCGGGGCGTGTAGTAGTGTGCTACTTAATGTATGTTAACGGATGCATCCAAATTTATTGAAAACGGTGGGGTTAGATTGCAAAGCATAATTAAGACGTATTTGATCCGAAACGCAAATTCTATCACTTGATTAGGTTAAGAAGCGACGATGTGACTTAAAAAGAAAAAATCTCCATGCATTATCACAAATCAGAAGGCAAACGCAATTTAAAACACGAAGGCCCTCAGGTTAAAGTTTTTACAGCTCTTATTAGGTAAACACATAATCTAGAAGAGTGTGTAAATGCGTGATCCGTGCATTATAATTGGCTCCCACCTCTCACCATAATAGTACATGTACAATAAAACCCAAACTCAAACTAAACGTTTGCAAGAAAAAATTGACGTGTACAGTCACAGTCATAAAAAACGCATCTCTTATACGGAGAATCATTGCAACAATGGTCCTAAAAAGCAACAATGATTCAAAAGATTCATTGTTACGATGTTCGGCTAAGCAGATTCACATTCGATAGTATCTATAGAGAAATACTGCTTTAGAACAATAGAACCCGTGCTAGAATTTATGGTAAATAAAATACGTATAAGTAAATTCAATTTTATTGTTAACTTTAACCTAGTTTAGAACTTTAAAAATATTTCAACACTGCTTCAAACTTTTAATTTGAGCTATTTTAAATTCCTATGAAAACTTAATCTGAATTTTGGTTTTGGAAACTCAAGGTTTTGAGGGTGGGGGACAAGATAAGGAAGGGGCTTTAAAAATCTGAAGCATTTTCTACAATCTGTTTACCTCTCCTTCCAGTTCCTGGTTTACATTTCTGAATCGTGTGTGAAAACTAGGAAAAATCGTCGGAAGAATATTAATTTTGAAAGTGACTAACTTAATTTTTAGTCTTCTGTACAGCCGAAACGCCTGGGAAGGATATAGCAACGACTTTGTCCGTCCGTCCGTTGCCTTTTTCAGTGGTAGTCAAATGGACTTTAAGCAGGCGGCTGCAGCGAATTCCTAGTCGCAATTGATCTCCTGTTAACTCCAGTCCATCATGTTAGGAACGCACACCTTTTATCATACAGTACAACAGCAGTCTCTATTATACTATAATTTAAAAGTGGTAACCATCACAATTGCCAGTTTAAAATGTCCTTGCTTTTAGGCCTTGTTTAGATTTTAGGTGTAAATGTCAGCTGTTAGGCTTAATTTTTACCGGCCGTTTTAATTTCGTAAATAACTGCTAACGGAGAATTAGGTTCGAGAGTATCACTATTCATCCTTGCAACATGGTGTTGCGACTATTTTACATAAAGCTAATGTGTGTCGTTAACGAAATCCGTTTTTTTTTGCAGCTGCGTGTCTTTCTGTAGTGGTTAAATGCGACCATCAAATGTTATTATTTCATTGAGTTACTTCGACAAAGCCTATTAGCTATAAGGAAACAACGATGTTTTAATTCGCTGTGTTTTTTTAAGTCTTATTTGACCACCATTAAAATAGGCGATAGACAGATAAACAAAGTTGTTGCCGTAGTCTTACTTGCAGTTTCGGTTGTAAAGAAGTTTAAAAGCATGGCAAATTAAAACGTCATTAATTCCTTATAGATAATAGGCTTTATCAAGCTCAAAACTGGACTGGCTTCAGGAAGCTAAAAACAGAAAGTCTGTCTAGAGATCTCTATTGGTGAGAGAAGCTTGAGTTTAAGATAATAGGCTTTCTCGACTCGCAACATTAAAAAAAAAAAAAAAAAGGATTTCATTACGACACACATCAGCGCCATTTAAAATATTCTCGACACCATGATGCATGGAAGAATAGGCCAACTCTTGGACCCAATTCTCTGTTAGCTGCTGCTTACGAAATTAAAACGGCAGATAAAAAAAATCAGGCCTAAATGTTGAGCGTTGGGCCTAAAATTACGTTGTCGAAATCTCGACACTGTGTTGCATAACTGAATAGGCATATTCTCGAACCCATTTTTCCGTTATCTACTATTTAACAAATTAAAACGACAGGTAAACACTAGGCCTAAAGGCTGACAATTTTGCCTAAATCTGAAAATATCCTAAAAGCTGCAATTGGTATGGTTATTATTGTAGATAGTATAATAGAGTTGCTGTTGCAGTGCTTGATAGAGGTGTGAACCTTAATAATTTCATTGAAAAAGTGGCGGAAATAAACAAAAGATCGGTTTTGATTAGGCAGTCGCTGCAGCCGCTTGATGGGTGATGTGCCCCCTCTAGATCGACTGCGTTGTCCGTGTATGCCTTTGGCCGGCTCTATTAAAACTTAAATTTCGAAGATTTAATATCGTAGGCTACACCTTAACAATAACTGCATGTCGTAATATAAAACTAACTTCGAATTAATTAATGTAGTTTTAGTAATATTTTCAAAAGTATTACTAAATTACTGTATTACTGTATGTAATGAAATTATTAGTTGATATGTTTCAATCGATTACAACATAAATTTACCGCAGTGGCCAGCAATAAATGTTAATAATCTTGATCACGATTTTAACAAGCCTTTTTCAATACGGCCAAGGTGTTAGAACGTCATATTCCATGCCTCCAGTCCATCGTGAATGCAAATAGTATAAAGAGACGGTTGGGAAAGAGGATGAGAAACAGTCTCTAATACAACGTTTATGCAAGTAAGACTCGTATTCAACCAGAAATTTAAAAATTTACACTTATTTTACAAATCGATGTTTGCCCTCATTTTACCCTAAAACACGTCCATAGCGAAACAAGACCAGTAAAAGCATCTTTACAAAAAAAATTATCTCGAACATTTTGAACAAAAATTGATAATCTGCCCAAAGAAATAAATAATAAATAAATAAATAATTTTAATAAAAAAAACAATACTACTACGACAGGCCTGTGGTCGTTTGTTTGGGAGTAATAACTGAAGGGCATGAATAATTAGTATAGAAGTTTTACAGAAAAATAACGTTTTCGTAAAAGTATTTAAATGCCTAATTTAATATGTTGACTCAGGAGAACCTTCTTGATTAGCCTCTTGCTCCAAAACTCTGAAAAAGTGTCAGTGAAGCACTAAAACTGGGGTTTGTTTGTCAACTTGCCTCCAAAAATCCTTTTTTTTTTAGATTAGGGGTTTGAATAACATCTCTGTAATGTGTGGTGCAGTGGCAACCCGGACCACTGCACTGTGACTGAGGTTGGCGCTAATGACCAAGTTGTCGACGCGCCATTAAGCCTCCCCCCCCCCCTTTTTTTTAAAAATAACTTTGGGTTGCAAGTTTAAAGCCGTTTAAATAGATCAGACAGTATCTCAACTACAACAATAGAACAGTGTGATGATCTTTGTTCTGCGTCGAAATGATAGCACGCACAGAAGTATTGTTATCGTTAGTTTTGTTAAAGGCAACAATTAGAACGTTAACCCCGATAAAGCGAAAAACGGCGATTTTTTTGACTGTGACTGTACATATAGATGCTTACATACAGGTGTACACATGTGATTAGCAATCAGGTACCATAATTCAAGAGTCATGCACCAATTAACACAATACGATTTGCATCATTTCCAACCAAAATGCTGAAAAAATACGGTGGCAAAACTATTAAAACTCATATATACACGTATGTACATATTGCATAAAGGATACGTTCTTGCATAAAAGAGGCTGCTTGGTCAGCTTCTTCACGTAAGTGTTGCAACAAGGGGAAAAAAGAATATCAACAAGTCACAAGTCTTTAGTTGTAAAGTTCGCAGAAATTCTAAGATTAGGTTAGTTACTCAAGTTGTCGAAAGGGTTCTGGTTAAGCGGCGAACATTATTTCCGTCGTGAACTACGAGGCATGTGTAATTGGTTAGGGCTCGACATTGCTCATTGACGATAGTTGTACATGCGTACAAGGGATTAGAAACTAGATTGCTGTCGGCACACGGCGCTACGCAGTATGAGAGCAACCAGTTTGCGCTGTTGAACAGAGTTGCTGTCGCCGCTAACAGTTGTTGCCACTGCTACCAAACATGAAGGAGGGACGACACACGACCACCCCATGACCCCGGGAATAAAGATAATTAGTCCCGGAGAAGGGGAAAGCCTAGTCGAAATGGCAGGTTAACCAGGAACGAACTGCGGCCGAAACAGTTGTTATTTCCAGAGCAGAAACGGCCCCGGGATTGGTTAAATCGTCAGAGAGGATAAATGTTCCGCGGATCGCCAATCTAGGTTTTTACACTTGCAGCATGCAGAGCAAATAAAGTAGCACAGGACAACATATTGGGGACTGTCGATTTTCTCTGTATTTATTTGGTCGTGTTAGACAAGGAAAAAAAATGGGAGCAAAACAGTTTATGAGTTTACGTCACTTGTAACCAACATAGCCCAACTTTGGTTGTAAGGAAAATTACCTTGAAGAGAAATTGAGTTGGAGTTCACCTTACGGCTAGGACTTATGATGAAATGGAAGAACACTTACAAGTTCATGGTGAGTACAGGTAAATCTCTTTGGAACGTCCTTGGGTCCGGATCCGGGGAGGTAGATACATGAAGGACGCCAAGAATTAGTGTTACAGGTAGGAATCCAGAATAGAAGACATAGATAAACACACCACACGTACACAGCCCAGTACACCAGGCTCTAACATGAGCCATTCTCCTACGGGACAAAGTTGGGAGAAGAGAAGAAAGAACAAAAAATGGCATACAATACACCAGAGACACGTACACAATAATGAGCATGACACATGCAACTAACAAGTTTTAACTAGAGTAGTCAGGGAGGAAACACACTAGCACTAAATTTGATGGACAGGGGAGAGAGACAGCAAGGGCAACAGCCCCAGCAAAGAAATCTGCCTGACAGCCACCACACTGCGTTCTATCAAGACTCGTCATTCGACTGGGGGATTTGTCGGTATCAGACTGACTGTTCTCCCAATGCCAGTGCCTGGAATACCAGGGCTGGCTTCTTCTCTGAATTACAAATGGTAACGGTTAGCCTAACATTCATGCCACCACTCTACCAGAGACGAAGTCCCACAAACCCTTCCATTCCTAA
>JAHWFP010272004.1:0-10732 GCA_023313725.1 Lithobius niger
ATTACGAGGTATTTAAGAACTGTTTACCCCAAACCTGGGGGGGGGGGCTGTAACTAAAGACTGGTGCATTTCCGGACCCATGTTTATAGGACTTTTTCTTCTTATCTTTGATCACACAGCGGACCCTCAAAATATTTGACACCAATTTCCGAACACCCTGTATATCAGCACTCCCCCACACCTATAGCTGTCTTTTTTTTTTAGTCCCTTGCTAACAATTTTCCCTGGCTTATCCAATGCAGTTTAGTGAACAAAAGGACAAGCCTTAGTTATATTTGGTAGAATACAAGTTATTTTATTAAACAAACTTTCTATTGAATGCACTTCATTATTTTGTCCCCTTTTCATCGGCAATTAATATTTGCAATATACCTTGAGCTAGTGGAAAGCATTGGGCTGGTTGGGCTGACCTAGTCCATCTCTGTGCAAAGAGGCCTATACTTTAAAAAATTTTCGGAATACAGTTGATGAGTAACAGACAAAATCCCACCATGTCATGAGTCAGCACTGCAGTAAATGTAACGAGGTTACAAATTTTGGTCGGTGTGTAGACCTCTTCATCAGTACACACTACACCACGCCCTAATTTAGCCAATGGCTAAAGTAGGACGTGGAGTAGTTCCTTCTGATGAAGGACTATATGCAGACTAAAAATTTGACCTCATTAATAAATGTACTGCATTGTTGAACCACGATGTGCTTGGATTTTGTCTGGTAGGCCTATTCTACAAGAACATGTCAGTTTAGCGTACTTGACACCCCTTTAACCAATAGAACCACACGATTTTTCCAGAAGTTTGGAGTCACAAATTGCCATTGACAAGTGCCGAATATGTGGCAGCCTCCACTTCTCTAGTTGAGCTTGCTAGAGATTATCCACTATTAACACTTTCAGTCTTGGGAAATGTTCTTGACTATTCTTTTCAGGATGATTGATGGGTTCCTCTATGGGTTCACTATGCCACGATGGGTTCACTATGCCACAATTGATGGGTTCCTCTATGGGTTCACTATGCCACGATGGGTTCACTATGCCACGATTGATGGGTTCCTCTATGGGTTCACTATGAAACTCTCATAATTCAAAACCTCAGTTTTCAGTTCAATCACTTGATCTTCGACAGACGCAACAACGGTACATCTGTGGCAGATATAAATACTTCACTTGTGCACGTTGTCAGCAATATATCCTTGGCCATTTTCAGGTGTACACAGCCAATGGTGACAAGTTATTTGAAGGCCAGTCCTAGAAAAATTAATAAGAACACTTTAGTCATTTGTCAAAAAAAACTACAATCAAAAAGTTGTGTTCTGAAAACTTAAAACAATCAAATTCAGCAGGCCTATACGCGCATCTGCAGAACCATCCGCGCTAAGTTGAATATACATAATTCTAGCCCCGCTCATCTTAATCCCCAATAAAGTTAATCTAGACTACACTAAACCATATATTGACGTGATGTTTTTTATTGTGCAGACAAAGATTAAGACCTTATTTAGCGTATATAAATCGAGTAGCCTAATGGAATGCTCGCAAAAAGTAAATTTATTAATGGGGGAGGGGACCTCAATCTTCGCTGATTTTTTTTTCAGTTTGCGAATTACAACCCTGAAGTTGCTAGCCTGTTATCTTCTCTAATGTTGGAGACCAACTAAGTAATCTGGTGAGGTTAAAGTTAGAAAAAGACAGTAAGATAAGTGTTCAAAACTGCATATCACCAAAACTAGCTGCCATCTTTCAGACAATGGCGACGTAGTTGTCACTGGAGATGGTGAAGTGTCTTAAGAAGTAGGTCTTGGTTATTCGCCAAGTTTGCTGGTTAATCTAGACACATGCTAGTGAGTCACCTACAAGCTCGTGAGATTAAGTATTAACTGTTATTGTTACTGTTAAGTTTTACTTGTACACGACTACAGATGATTAATTATAGAAATGAAAATTTACAGACATAAAATTCCTCCCGAAAAAAAATGACAAAGGAAGATAACGCAGTATGACCTTTGTTACGTTCACAGACCTATGAAAGTTCTGATACCAAAACAGGTATAAGAGAGCCAGACAAATTTCCAAAAGGGTCAGCCTTTAAAAATAGTGATATCATCAACCAGGGAAAGGCAGCCAAGATTAATCCTATTAGCTAAGGATTATACTTTGAATGTTAAATGAAAATTTGAAGTTAGCGCGAGTAGCAATAGTCTAGTTTTCATTTAACTTTTGAAGTATTAGACTTTCATATTTTAATTTTACTTAGCCTATATTCTGTGGTAGGCATTAGGCCCGTTACCACACTACAACCTCATGCTGGCGGTGTGTTTATTTCTAGCATTATGAACCTTTTAAATCTTGGGTGTGTATAAACACAAAACAGGATATTGACATTTTTCTGGTAGGTAATTCACCATAAGTGGGAAAAAATTGTAATTCGTTTTCATTCCTGCCAGAGAATTACGTAAAAGACTGCCCCCCCCCCCCCCAATAAGTTTTATTTTCAAGTATGAATCTGATCTTTTTTGTGTTCCGGTTTTTTTTTGGGGGGGGGGGGCGGAATTAATAATTACAACATTTTCATCTAGAATGTAATTAGTAGGAAAATGGACATTATCTGCAACCCAACAAACCCCAAAAGCTAGAGCCTAACCTTATACAGTACACTGAACAGTCATACTATAAATAAATAATAGTGTTAGCAGCGTATCTAAGAAAAAAAAAAGCCTGAGCCTATAACTATGATGGTGGGCACAATAAATTGAAAACTTGGCAAGTTTCACTGACGTCTGCTATAGTACATCTGCTGCAACTAACAGTCAGTCCTACTTCCTAACCTTATTAAATGCATTGTGTGCCAGGCATGAAAAAAAGGTTATAGTGAATCTCTAACAAACAAACAAACAAAAATAACAATTCTCAGAAAGAAGCCAGAAGAACATAGGTGCGGGGGAAAACATAGGAGAAATAAACCACACGAAAAATTTGACATTTTCTAGTGACCTGCGTGTGGAAATTCGAGCCAAGGTAAATGACCTAACCTATACAGGGTTACCACCAAAACACTGAAATCAATTTCCCTGAGTTTTCCAAGTTCTCCAGAGTAAATGAAGTCATTTCCCAGGCTATTTACCGTAATTTTAGGAAGGATATTTTTTCACACATTTTTACCAGTTTTGTGTTAAAAATGTTGAAGGTTTTTGATGGGAAATACATTATTTAAAATCCTAATTTTTTCCCGAGTTTTCCAGGTTTTTTATAAAAAAATCAGTGAATTCCCTGAGTTCTCCCCGAGTTTTCCAGGTTTTCCAGATTGGTGGGAACCCTGCTATAATATTACAACACGACAACAACAATGAACCAGATTTGTCTTTTTTCGATTTTTTTCCCCCAGTCTTTAAAATAACAAACATGTAGAAATTCAGTCTTAAAAAGGTAGCCAGCGAAGATCCTTATATTTCGGTAATACCAAGAATTTATAGGGGTTTGGTAATACGTACCTTAGGATATTCCGGTGAAATTCAACGTAGCAGGCGTAGTCGGAGTCAAAACAAGCAGACTTGTTCGTCTGATGCGGGAATGGCGCTTAGCATTCACACGGAGACATAGCGTATCACAGGCAATCGGCGTCAATGATTCTAAGAATATACATGTATACATTATATTTCCGTGAATCGTGAATTTGCGTTGTATATCAAACGTCAATGTACCCACAGGGAAAGCGAAAGGGGGATAAAACCAAAAGAAAATGAAACAGATATTCATTCATTCTGTTTCATTTGTTTTTGATAAAAACAACGCCGGCACAAAGGGTGCCTACAGGGTGCACATTTACGCAAGCGGTCATGCTCATGTCGTCCGCGGCGTATGCGCACGCACCCCATTGTCTGGATAAGCTATCTGCATGGTGCACTCGACTGTTTGTTGAGCAAGGTGTGGCGCAAGCGCTGTAGCGACAATCAGAACCAACGGCGATTGCTTAAACCTGCCACTACGTGGCGCCAACGACTGAGGCTCTAAGAACGAAGAAAACGCACCGCGTTCCAACAGTATGGGCCGCGGGCCATCTGTCAGACTTTTGTTGTTGTCTGGTTTTATATACTTTTGCTATGTCTGAATCGCGTATTTTCCCATGGTTCCACGCCCGGACCGGCTGCGCATCTCTGCGCATGCTCTCTTGAGCGAAATGCCGCCGTATTGAAAGTCCGGTTTATTCTAACCTATGGAATATCTGTCGACCTATGTCGTCGATTTTCTATTGCAAAAGAGTGCCCCAAACGTAAAAACGTTTGTATGCATGTTCTATCCTGATAAATCTTAATAAAGGTTTAGAAACTGAGGAGTGAGGAGGCCGTTTGGGTTTTCTATGGGGTTTTCTTTGTGCAAAACCAAACCTTGAGAGCGGTGCATCAGAGGAAGGTCATAAATGACGTCGTGATCGAAGGCGAAGTTTAAAAAAAAAATTTTTTATGTTTAAAACAATGTATTGTATCGACATCGAGCAAGGTGCCTATTGTTTTTTGCCTCCGTATATTAAAGATGGATCTTGTAGCTATTTATCATAAACTGAATGCATGTACTTCTGCTTTTTTTCACGATTGCTGTTGAACGCGCCCGCGAGAATGACGTCACGGTCGGCTTGTTTGTGATGGGGAGATGGAACATTCTTCGCGCGTTAGTTACAAGTCCCAATTAACTGTATTCAGTGGTCGTTTTATAAAAATGGTTACATTTATGTTACTATAGCTTACTTAACCCCCTCCCCCTCCCCCACCGCTTTCTTTGTCTATCCGTTTGGACGTTGTAACAACTTATCCTTTGATTTGTAAAATAAATTTTTACAATCCGGCACGTTTGCCATCATACATAGCTTTTTTAACCAGCTCACTAATTTCAATAAACGACGAAAATTATCTCACCTTGGTGCTTTCCTTCAGACATGCCTTGGCAAGATTCTTGAAGTCTGCCAGGAACTAATAAAAAAATATTAATTTATATAATAAAAAAACTAACATTATGCATAAATATAAAACCAGGATTTTTTTTTCAACATTAGACGAACAAGGGTTAAGTTGAAATCCTTCCCCATCTAGGGAACTTACGAAATTGTTCTGAATAAATACAGATGCAAACCTATTTACATTGCCGTTTGGATTTATAAATCAGATTCCTGAGCATAAATTTTCGCTCTTCCTGTTCCGGTTGCGTTCCGAGCTGCACACTCGGAGCCTTGGCTCCTGCTCGTTTTTCTTTTTTTTTTTGGTGTTATCATTATTATTTCTTTCAACTGCTGCATGCAGCTTAATGCTGTAGTGTACACTATGACTTTATCGACGTTCTTTTATATTTTTACTGTGTTTCTACTCCGCCATTGTGACTGGCCGTTGTGACTAAACCACAATGGCAGCCATTGACCCAAATGACAAGGCCGTAGTCGACTGTGTCAGCTGTACCAAGTTTGTGACCGACAACGACGAAGCGCTTTCGTGCGAATATTGCAACGTTTGGTTTCACATTTCCTGTCAAAACGTGGCCAGATCCCAGTATCATGCCCTCAATACACACACTGACGATAGACTCAGATGGTTCTGCACAAGTTGTAACGAAGTGGTGGCAAAATTACTTGGCTATAGTAGTGACCATGTCAAATTGACTGAGGATTTTCTGTGTCTTGAAAACAAAATTCGTGAAATGAAACACGACCTACAGGCGGACATGAGAAACTTCTATGATATGGGTGGCTGTAAATTCGATAAATTAAACGTGAAGTTAAACTATGCAGTGGACAATATCTTACGTGACAGTGGTACCGTTCGAGAGGCTGTCCTGAAGGCTAACATTGAACTTTCCAGGCCTAATTCCAGTGTCCCTGCCAAGAGGATCAACAGAAAGAAAATGCAACCTGGCGTAGGTTTGAAGAACTTAGCTTTGCATAATTCACAGAACTCTAAACCAGAACTTGAGAACCACTGCACTGCACGCAAACTGACTTCTGCAAATAAGCAAAGTTATGCACAATATGTTTCCTTATGTGACCTGTCTGACAACTCCGAATCAGAAGATGAATTGAGCGGCTTACTACCACTGCGGAATGTTGGTGGAGGTGGGCAACGTGTATTTTCTAGGAAATGTACCCCCCGGAGGAACGAGCTAGTGCTGCTCCGAGGCACACCCAGACTGGGAATGATGACGCTGCTTTGGATATACCTGACTCGCAACACTTTGCTAATGGTGATGTCTGTGACCAAGACTATGAAGGTGGTTTTCGCGAACAACTGTCCAAGTCTGGATGGAAGAAAAAGAAGCGGGATGATCTGCAAGCTGCCAACCCTAACCGTTGCAATCAGGGAACCAACCTTACTGGACGACAAACACAGAAACCAAGACGTAGAATTGAACCCACCATTGGCACCGGTTCACCTACAAACGTGAGAATTGTATCCCCACGTAAAAGGCGCAAGGATGTAGTCATGAAGAAGATCTTCGCCAGCAGATTTGCACCAGAAACTACCGCCATTGATATCATGCAGATGGTCCAACAAAAGCTCGGGCCCATCAAGTTCGAATGTGTTAAATTGGTGACCGAATTTAACTGGTACTCATCTTTTTGCCTCACCGGTACCCATGAACATGTGATTAACCTCATGGACGTTAAAATCTGGCCTAGAGGCACACTTATCATGCCATTCAATGGCAGGACCATCAGACAGGCTGACAAAACTAGCACCCCAGCCCACCAAAATGGCATTAGTGAACATGGTTGTGCTACGACACATAATGATTGCCTGCATGTTGCCACTGACCCTCTCAACTTGGAACTGATAGAACCAGAAGGCAAGGGTGATCAGGTTGCCGAACATAGGGATCAAGCAGAATGTGACCCTGTCGAACATGCTCGTAGCAATTTGCTTGAATCGGGGAGCAGTGGGAGCCCTAGTTACAACCGCAGTACCGAGCCCACCGGAGGAAGGGTGACAAGATCCCGGAAATTAGTAAACCCAACATAAACTTTGTTCTTTGCAATATTGAGGGCGTCTGGAGTAAACTTGAGGAGCTTCATGCAGTCATTGCTAATCTTGATCCAGCAGTTCTGTGTATCACTGAAACCCACCTCGTCCCTGACGATCCCAGTCCCCTGCCCGATACTTTGGTTTGCTACCGTGCCGATCAAATTAGCAGAAGTAAAGGAGGTGTCCTTATTGGTATTGATCGATCTCTCAATCCATCATTGGTTGCATGTGATATCAGCCCTTTCCTCGAATGGGAATCTGTTTGGAGCACCATCGTCACTGACAGCGGAGAACTTACCATTGGCTGTGTGTACCGTGCCCCTTTGAACCTTTTGCATGCTGGTTCACATGATTCTTTTCTTGATATGCTTTGGTCTCGCTTGGAGCAGGCCGGTGAACGTGTTGTTGTTTGTGGAGACTTCAATTATCCTTGCGTGAACTGGAATTCTGCTGTTGGTCATGGGATAGGTGGCAGTCCTAACAACCAGTTTTTGAATCTCGTCGATGACTATTACTTACAGCAACATGTCCGTAGACCTACTAGATTCCGAGGATTGCAAACACCCTCACTGCTTGATCTTGTTTTCTCCACTTCATTTGTTGTCATGGACTCCTTATTTCATGAAAGCCCAATTGGTTGTTCTGATCACGAAGTAATTCGTTGGACTATTGACACCACCAAACAAGATGCCACATTTGGCTTCCGCAGTCCGCAGTATTGGAAGGCCGACTTCGAGCTCCTTAATAGTATTTTCCGATCAATTAACTGGGTCGAAGAAATTGGTGATCTGGAATGTGAGGAGGCGTGGTGTGTCCTGCGCACCTTAATCCGCGTCGTTGAACTCAATTTTGTGCCATCATCTGATTTTTATTCCAACTCTAAATCTCCACAAAGACCACCCTGGTTAAACAAAGCAACTAAACGTCTGATTAACAGAAAAAAGAGAAAGTGGGATATTTACCGGCTTTACCCTACCAACAGTAACTGGTTGGTTTACAAACAGATTCGTGATGATGTAAACAAAGCTGTCCTCGAAGGCCGTGCTAAGTACGAAGAAAATATTGCCCGACAGTCTAAACGTAATCCGAAGGTGCTGTATTCCCATCTTAACAAAAGTGGTGACAAACAACACATTAGCCATATCAGGCTGCGTAACGGGCAGTACTCTGCTGATTCCCAGGTCATCGTGGAGGAACTGAATAATCACTTTGCGTCCGTTTTCCATCAATCTAGTCCCTGTGTCCTTTGCGAGAGTGAGCCAATAATGACGGACCCATTATTTGAAGCTACTAGGGTCTTCAAAATATTAAGTAATACTGCTGCCCACAAATCTCCCGGACCCGATTACATTTTCTCCTCTTTGTTGAGGGGTTGTGCTGACTCTTTGACCACTCCTATTAGAATTATTTTCGAAAAGTCTTACTCTCCTGGCCAGATTCCATCGGACTGGCACAAGGCCTTTATCGCACCCATTTACAAGTCGGGAGACAGTTTTCTGCCAACAACTATAGACCTATTTGACTTCCAAAATTTGCAAGATTTTCGAAAAGATTATCCGGGATCACATCACCCAATTTCTTGAGGACAACAAATTGATCACTGAAAAGCCGCATGGTTTCCGTCATGGAAAATCTTGCCTTACCAATTTGTTAGACCCATTGACACTTGGACTCGGTTGGTTGACTGCGGGGTCCCATGTGACGTGATATTTCTGGACTTAGCCAAGGCTTTTGATACCGTCCCACACAGTGTTTTGTTTACCAAGCTCAAAACTTTCGGCATCTGTGGCAGGCTTCTGGACTGGATCAAGTGCTTCCTGACTGACTGGATACAGAGTGTTCGTGTTAACGGGGCTATTTCAGGGTGGACGAAGGTTACCAGTGGTGTCCCACAAGGCACTGTGCTGGGTCCCCTTCTGTTTTTTGATGTTCGTCAACGATCTTCCAGACTGCATTACCAGTTTTTGTTACTTGTTTGCGGACGATACCAAGATTTACCGTGGCGTTTCGAGTGGTGTGGATAGCGTTATATTTCAATATGACTTTGACAACATTTTGGCTTGGGCCAGAAGGAATGGCCTTAGTTTCAACATTGGCAAGTGCGTCCGTCCTCCATCTGGGTAGTGGGAATCATCACTTCAATTATCGGCTTGATGGTAGGCCCCTGACCACTGTCACTTCCACGAAGTGCTTGAGCGTTATTATTTGTAACGACCTCAAGGTTGGTGACCAGTGTGCTGCCGCGGCTAAGCGCGCAAATTGCATGCTAGGCAGAATCAAGCGAGGATTCAGGTACCTTACCAAGTACTCCTTGAAGACCCTCATTAACGCCCACATTCGCCCCCACCTGGAGTACTGCGTCCAAGCCTGGTCTCCCTACTTCGTGAAAGCCGTTCATACTCTCTAGGCAGTCCAACGCCGTGCTACACGTCTGTTACCATCCTTAAAAGATCTCCCTTACGAGGAACGACTCCTTAATATTGGTCTTTCTAACTTGTCCCGCCGTAGAGTCAAAGGTGACCTTCTCGAAACCTTCAAATCGGTGGTGCTCCCACACCTTCTATGACAAGCAGCGTGTTACGGGCTCAAGAGGCCATCGTTTTAAGTTGCAAATTGATCACGCCGGGTTGCTGGTCAGGAAGAACTACCTGACAAACCGTATTGTTCGCGAGTGGAACGCGCTCCCTGATACCATCATAGCCTGCACTTCTGTGAATAGGTGGAAGTCTAAATATGACAAACTGTAGTGCCTGACGTCGTTTCCAGCCTCATGGGGATTGCCCTGGCCGAGTAGTGGTTTTACGTTATGTTATGAGCAGGGAATCGAGCCCATAGATTTTTAGGCCAAAAACCGAGATCCTACCGCTGAGCAATACTGACATGGCCAAAAGGAAACGGCCATAGGCAGTTTAACTCGTTCAAATACTATATATATATATATATACATGCATATAAACACACACTTTCCAATCGCTACTGGAGGGACACTTATTTGCTGCGACACGCTCCAAGCGAAACGAATGAAAAACTCAAACGTGAAATAAGAATTAAGGGACCGGTCAATATTTATGGCGGGGGGGGGGGGGAGCAGAGGAAATACAAATATGACCACCAAATTCGAGACCCTGATTAAATCTTGATCTCCCCTCACTCAAGGTACAAAGTAATGTGAGGCCCCCTCCCCCCCGCCCCCCCCCCAAAAATGGGCCTTTCATATACCTATTGAGACTGTCTGCAGATAATTCCTGTAGCCAAGATTAGTGCTTTAGCCAAATTAAGTAACCGACAGTTACCATTAGTTGTACGGAAATATGTCTCTTTTTTTTAACGAAAAGACATGTTGGATTAAAAATGTTCTATAAGATGTTCCTTACAGACATCTTATGTCGATATTCACACAATAAGTACGTTTGCTTAAACTGTTTGCTTGTGCATGCCGTAACGTGTAGTCACCTCCTGAAAGACAGAAGAAGCCAAGAAACCAGGTGCCAAGGCTTTTCTGCAAATGTCTTTATAACAACTATACTTGCAGTAATGGTACTAACAGCTTCAAAACCTTGTAAACACTCACATCATGGGGGGAGGTCTGGGGGGGGGGTTTGCCCCCAGAAGCAGAGGCATTTTTAGAAATTTTGACTGCTGAAATTGCCATTTTTTGGGTCCAAAAATGACTTTTTCTTCAAGTTGATCGGTGTGTTTTTGACCCGCCCCTCTTGACGGGACCTGAAAAAATTAT
>JAHWFP010272011.1:6691-40871 GCA_023313725.1 Lithobius niger
CCCCCCCCCCCCCCAAAGAAAAACAAAATAACTAGGATTCAAGTCGCCCAATTTTTGTGGCAGTTAGTTACCGTTCTCGATGGGTCTACATTACTGTCACCTTTAGATTGCAGGTAAATTCACTCTCCAGAACCCGATTTTCGTGGAAAAAAGCTTTTTTCCCCCTAATTTTGAGTCGACCATATTGCTTCTGAACATTTAGTTAATGTCATTTCTTTCATACACTGTTCCCCCAGAACCAAATAGCACTTCGGAAATTTCCAGGTTATCAGTACGGTTTTGTATTGAATAACTGACTAAAGCTTGTGGCACACTGCTCCGTTCCGACGACGAAGAGAGCCTTCAGGACCATCGTAGTTAGCGACTGACTGCAACGGATGACCCAGCACGCATTGCTTCTGTCGTTAACTTCGGTAGCCCTGGAGGCTCTCTTCGTCGTCGGAACGGAGCATTACTGGTTTCTGATTCGACCGTGCAGTTACTGATAAGGTTTGGTTTCGGTCGGAAGCAAATTTTTGGTTTCGGCAGTGGTTTCGGTTTTGGCAGAAGCTTAAAAAAAGCATTTAAAGCCGAAGCCACTTTTGCTTCCAGAGTCAGCGAAACTAAAGCTCCAGTCCTCTCTTTGGTTAGTGATCCAGGTAACAAACTAATAATGCGTGAAGACAAAAGGATTTAAAGGTAAGGGACCATTCATAAAGTACGTCACGCTCGGAGGGGAGGGAGGGGGGCCAGCCCAGTGTGACAAAACGTGACATGGGGAAAGGGGGGGGTTGTCAAAAATGTGACGTCACACTTTTACAGTTTTATACACCTTTATTATTTGTGTAAGAAAGAATTTTAATACTCTGTCTGTATTAAAAATAAATGATGGGCTACGGAGTATGAAGGTGTAAAACTGCTTCTGTTTGAACCTGTCATTTGTCACTTGAAATTAATTGGAATACAAAGGAGTTCTTATTTCGAATGTTAGGTTGGGAAAGGCAAGAATTGAAGGTTTTCTCTTACCGGTTTTTCCCATCTGAAATGGTGGAAAGGACAGTGACACAAGCCTCAGTACACTCCTGAACTGTAGAACGACCTAGCCAATTCTAACAACGCTTTCCGTGCGTTGGCTCAGAGAAGTCACTATCTAACGTCGTAGCATTGGCTGTGGGGAGCGTTAGGCTCAATGCCTCGTAGAGGTGTACTACAGTATCGGACGGATCTAGAAAGAAAAAAAAGCCTATGCGACTGTATTGCCAATGAAATCACTGATGATTCGGCTGATTTGTACTGTTGCTGCTTTCTGTAGTTACAGCCCGAAAGAATGCCGACTGAGATGCTGCCTCTCTTTTCATTATAAAAGTTCGTGAGTGGCAGAGTTACAAGTAAAAAACGTGACAAGATTTTAAGTATTTCCTAGCAAAATTGTCATTCTCCATTCCGAGATAACCTCAGCAGTTGAAGAGGAAGTTACTTCTGCTATTTCCTTTTCCTCTTGCTTTATTTGCTTCATGGCAGAAAAATAATCTGTTTTTAAGAGGTCTGTGCAGGCCCAATAAAATTACTTTCCCAGAAAAAAAATTTCGGGGAGGGATGGGGTTGAGATCGTTGTGACATACATTTTTAAGTAGGTCTGAATACGTGTGACAAAATGTGACATGGAGGAGGGAGGGGGTCAAAATTGGCCCAAAATAGCGTGACATACTTTATGAACGGTCCCTAAAGTGATTTAAGCGACCATGCTTTTAAATTGTCTAAAATTAAATATTTTGCAAGGCATACAAATATAATTACGTTTTGTACACATGTTGAAGCTATTGCTTGAAAACTTTATCCTTGCTATTTTACCTGTTATTAAAATTGCTAATACAGCAAGTTAAAGGTACAATACTGGGCAGAAAAAAAAATGCTCGATTTCGCTATAATAGGGCTTCAACAATGCTCTCAGAAATTATTGTTAAAAACGTCATGATGATCAAAGGGTTTCAAAGGGTTTTTTTTTTTAGCGAGCGTTAACCGCACCGGTCATCAGCCGGACGAAGCCCTAAGGCCATGATGATGAGCAGGACGGCAACAAAGGAACGATGAGATTTTGTCTAAACAATACGTGGGGCAAGCCATTGTTGGTTCTACGGCAGCGCTTATTGTATGAAATTTGCAGAAAGAGAGACCAACATTACTTAAAAAACACAATTGAGTGGATGCAATAGTAATGACAAACTATTACGAATTGTAGCTATTATTAATATTTCTTAATATTGTCCTTGTATAAGAAATATTGCATCATGTAGATAATTAAAATTTAATTAACGCTTCTAAATATTAATATGCTAGATGAAGAAACACAGTGGAACAAAAATTCTTTTATTACAAAAATTTACAGCTGTATAGTTTTATTAGTTCAATTATTTTCGTTTTGTGGTCATGTTGACTGAGCAGTGGCAGAGCTCAGCCTAGTTGTTCAAGAAGCTAATCTGGTCGATGACTGGAAATACCAATTAAATAAAATAAATTTTATACCATGGAGTGCGAATCATATTGCGTGAAAATAGAAAGAACAAGAAGTCTAGGAAGGTCAAACATTGTGTTATGCAGATAAATCGAATTTATTAATATGTGTAAATATTAATGCGAAAATCTAGGAAATGCAGGCGTCCCTACATTTCCTTAATACTTGGCTAATATTTACAGGTAGTTTCGTTTCAGTAGTTTAATTAATTTCATTGAGTTTCTGTGGTCATTATGGCTGACCGATGGCTGAGTTAGCCTACTTGTTTTAGAAACTGATCTGGTCGATGACATGAAGATAACTCGGACACATTCTCCGCCAATCAATGCTCACCAGAGCAGTGTAAGAGATTATTAGCTTTCTTTAGCGGCTATGGCGTAGACTTTGGCCTATTGCAGGGCGCTGTCTCGGAGCTATCGGGCTATCATTTTCCCTAGGCCTGATTAATCCATAGTTCTAATTAATCGTAAAGTTCTTGGATTTTCCTGTCAGGGGTCTATCGAAGACAAAATATTGGAGGGGGGGGGGGCGGTGCCTGAACTTTCTGACTGATAGTCCTTTTTTTCCCTGTTTTACAATCAAATGTAACACAACGGGCACTTTATTGGAAATATAATTAATCAGCTACCATTCATTATACCAAAGTTAAGATTTTCTTTAGGCTGTTCAAGAAACTATTTACAATTACATTTTCATGAGGCGCTCACAAGCAATACTTTCACTAAAGAAAACCCATAAAACAAAAACAAAACAAAAACCCCATAAGGGTAAAGGGACCCATCAAATTTCGCAACATAATCTAGTGATATCAGATTGCGAAAAACTGTCATATCATACAAAAAGCGAATAACGGCCAAACAAATCAAGTTTTCGCCATATAAAAAGTAGTGATATCGGAGCCAAAATGGCTGTCGCCAAGTTTTTCGTCCCAACACTGATCACTCAACCTTCTGAACACTCAAACACTCAACACGTCGGTGATAGAGTGAACACGGTCGGACCACAAACTTGCTGACAGCCATTTTTTCCCCTTTATTGGGTTTTTGTATGATAATACCATAATATTTAAAAAATTCAAATGCCCTTTGACAATTTTAAAATAAACTAAAAAGGCATCATAAACCCAGGTTATTAACTAATATGAGTTGATACAATATTTTTACCCTAAAATAGGGAACTTGAATATTATTTACAAATGACCAGTATATTTTTTGTTAAATAATAATAAAGCAGAAAATTTTACCTAAATTCTCTTGTAGATAAAAGGGTGGCTTCGTACCATCGAATCAACCCTGCCCCTGCAGCTATGCATTTTTGAAGTGCAGCCATGGAAATGGTTTATTTTTGTTACTTTTTTTTTACTTTTTAAACCTTTAAAATACACAAAGAACCGTCGCCTTCAGCATTCAAGAAAGAAATAAAAATTTATAATGTGTAATTTATCTTACCACTAGCGTATGCAAAGAAGCTGTTTAGCCACAATGGTAATTAAAAAAAAATCAGAGGCATATTATTGCAATTTGGGATACAATGTTTATCCTTTTGATTAAGTAATTAACAAGCTGCACTAACACTGCATTAGTAATTCGACGTGTCGTATGGTAGAATAAAAAAAATCTGTAATTGACCTATGAAGTTGGAATGGCAGACATACCAACAGGACACTATTAAAAAATCTGAATGCATGGTGTACTGAAGAATATCTACTATATTGCACATTATATTTAAAAAAATTGTCTCGTAACTTTTGCTACTACGATACAGAATCTTGTGTGCGACGATGCAATGAAATCACTGACCAGATAAGTTTTCATCGGACGCTGATATTGGTTTTCTTACAAAAAAACAAACTGAAAGCTTCGTTGTTTTACAGTTTCCCGTTCCCGTTGTTCTTGTTCATCAGACTTTTACATTTTTTAAATCTTCGAACACCATATTTTCATAAATTCAGCAGATAATTTGGTGGGGGGGCGGAAGTAGGAGAAATCATATTGCGCTGAGGGTACGTCAGGTTGACTACTTTAAATTTATTTACACTTTTTTGGTGCATTAACAAAAGTTAAAATATTCACACGAAAATTGTGACAAAGTCCACATTGAATACAACACTGCAATTTCATGTGGCCAATTTTTTTTAGGCTACTCAATACAAAATACTTGTTTTACTACGTGTTCTAATTATCTTTATTATTATTATTTGTAATTTTAAATCTGTGGGTAAAACTAATGTCGAACCAATAAAACTTACGTGAGTCTTCCTGTTACGGATTTTTTTAAGAATCTGAAAGTCAGAGGCCATTAGGAATATCCCGCCCTTCCCTCCCTCTGGCCAGTCCGCCACTGTGAAAACAAGACATCATTCGTTTTGCTCACTCGTTCAATAGGAAACAACACCACAAATACGCGTAATAAAATACTGTAATATATCGCACCGAAAAGCAGCGAGGATAGCGCAGTAATTAACAGCAAAAGTCTATGTGCGCATCGCATTCATTGTACCGTCCAGATTCAATCAGAGAAATTCGGTGTACCATCCAGATCACCGCAAAGGTAAGTGACGACTCACTTTGTATTGTTCTGCGCCATAAGAGAGGAGCCATCTCGACGTACACGTTAGCCTTTAACCGACCGCAACGTTGAAGAGCTGACTTGCCGAAATGCGCAGTTACACGCCGCAATTTTTTGTATGATGGGCGTTGAGAGCACACCTTTACGCTGAGGCAGGGCTGACGTCAGCCACTGATCGTGTACTATCGGGCAACGGTTTATCGCAGAAGGACCTTCTTAGAGGTTAGCGGCTAACGATGAGAAGTATTTAGTATTTAGTTTATATGAGAAGTATTGTACTCAATATCTTAATTTCTAGAGCATAATACGCTTTCAGCTTCTACACTGCAACTTTCCCGCCACTAAACTTTAAGTTCCTCGTATTATAATTGCACAAATGTGTCTGGTTTTTGAGGAGATGTCGTTGACGTAAATCGCCTACCCCCGTTTTTTGGCCACAACACCATTAATTCGATTTGTGACACGTCGAATTATGCGAGTGGCAAATTTCACTCAACAGCACCATCAAGGGGCAAAAAATAATACTAAAATTTAAATGAATTATTTTTAAATTCGTGTAAAATGCTGTATACTGCAGTAAGTTGAATTCTTTAGATATTTTAGCCTTAGCAAGATTTTAAGGGCCTTTCAATCCAGTAAAGCTACGTAACCTACTAGCTGCTAAACTAAAGAAATTTCTCAATATATCATCAATGAATTTAAGTTGACGTATTAGGGGAGCAAAATGTCAGTCGCATGTATAAGTTGAAAGAAATGCATTTCATTTATCGTACTGTGTTAAATTGCGGTAGAACTAAATTTCGTTGTTTCCCCATTCAACGTAAACGATGTCTCATTGTTCGTCTTTCCTGAAGATACTATTGTTGAACCTTGCCCACCGATTATAACAATGCCTAAGTAATGGTTATAGCATGGATTTTGCAACAATGG
Source organism: Lithobius niger (assembly GCA_023313725.1). NCBI lineage: Eukaryota > Metazoa > Arthropoda > Chilopoda > Lithobiomorpha > Lithobiidae > Lithobius > Lithobius niger. The sequence goes on from JAHWFP010272011.1 coordinate 12,681, forward strand.
GCCGGTATAAGCGATTTAATGCACACTTTTGGTACAGCGACGCCGAGGAAGTGTGGATTGTGGAATCGTCCGAGGGGGCGAAGCTTCCGAGGATGTTCTACACCTCCGAGGACGACGCTCTACCAAAAGTGTGCATTAAATTGCATATACCGGCCCATTGTTGCAAAATCCATGCTATAACTTTCTTATTACCCTACCTTCATTTCGTGTAGCAACAGTGCCGAATAGAAATACCGTCGCCGGAAAAAGAGATAAGTTCTCATTTCTTTGTTTTCCGAAAGCTTGAACCAATCGAACGACAATGCTTTAAAGTATGCTTTGATATGACGTTTCAAGCGTCGTATTGTTACAATTTTCATTGTTCGTCGAAGGTAACATTCGAAATGAAACAACAATCAGTTACAGCGATGCTTTAACAATACGTTTTGAACAGTCATCCCACGTGGGATATTGTTACTAACGTTTAGTTGTATGCTAAAACGGCACTCAACTTCTTACTGGAGAAATCAGTTAAGGGCCGACTCTTGCCGACGCGATTTTTTGTGTTCTGGTGCAGAGAAAATAGTCCGTTAAAATAATCAAGTTTCACAATGATATAACTCATGCAAACTATTCAGTTGTGTTGGTAAAAGGAGATTATAATTTTAAGAAAACGTGACACAGTCTTCGGAGGTATTAACCCACCTGTTCCAAGTTCGAAAATATGCAAGTAGTTGGCATGGTTACGACAATGGTTACGGCTCGGAGCAGACGAAGTGGTAGCTTTAAAAATGGCGGCCGTTTTTCGAGCAAGTATTTTAAGCCCACACCCAAGGAAGGCCCTTGACATCGTCGCAAAATCAGACAGTAGTTAATGTTTACAGCAAATTTCGTCAGCAGTACCCAGACAAGTCGGTAAGTGACATCGCAAAAGATACGGCAGACTGAACAGGCGTTTCATATAATGCTGTCATCCAAATCAAAAAGGTATTTGCAACCACCGCTGGTAATTTTACGTCGCCATCCAGGAAGCGTCGTATATCCATTGGTACTGGAACTTGGCTAAAAATGTACGATGACTTCACACTTTCGGCAATTAGACAAAAGATCACCGCAGTTTATAGACAAGTACAGTTCTCAGGTAAAATGATAAGAGCTGCCATAAATGATGACGGCGATTTGCTAAATTGTGGGCGGACGGTAATGGGCGTCGGGAATTGCTTGTGTTATTTTAACGTGTACGAAAACAATACGACAAATACCGCATTGATGAACTTGCTTCACTTCATGGCCATACAATGTTGCGTTTGCTTCACTGTGAGTTAAACCGTATTGAAATGACATGGAGCCAGATAATTGCTGCAAATGATCGAACATTCAAACTTAAAGAAGTCCAGCCGAAAGCACCTGCTGCAGTGACATTGGTAGAGTGGACCAAACTTGTAAAATACGTTGAGAATGAAGACAACTTGTGGAAAAGTGATGGGATGGCTGGCATTACTGTGGAACGCATCGCCTGTAATGTAAACAATTCAGATAACAACTCAAGTTCAACAAATGAAGACACAGATTGCTCAGAGTAGAACTGAAGATTTCTAAACATCGACTACTTGTCTGCTTGAAAACAAAAGCTCTTTTCAGAGCTAAAAACAGTCGTTTTCAGAACTACAAAATCTTACTAAAGAGAAACGTGGGGGGCCCCCCCCCCCCCCTTTCCTGGAGAATTTAAAATATGTTTAACTCAATACTGAATGAAGGCAATCCGCTGTTCACACTAAAATTACATATCCTCTCCCGATTTTTGCTGCATTCTACGGTAACATAATGTTTGCAATGTGATTCAACGTAGCATAACCGTGTCACACAGGAAAGCCACTGAAAATAATTTGCAACATTTTTATAGGGCTTGGCTGACTAACAAATCCGTGTGACACAGGAAAGTCAAAAGGGAACTAAGTTCTTAAATAACCAGACACCAAAATAAATATATCTAAATAAATATTCTTAAAGGCGCTACCTTTCACGTAACACTTTCCTGCATCATTCAGCTTGGAGCATTACGTTATTCGTAATGCCATTTATTTTCTTGTTTGTGTTTTTGTTTACTCGGAAAGACTGTTTGCTCACTCAATCAAGCCTGTGGAAATACTCCAAGGCTATTCACGTGTTGGCTGTTGAAAAATAGGGAGAGGGCATTTACTTTAAAAAAAAAGTTATTTAAAAGTTAAATTATCAGGTTTTTATATAAAAAAAATTAATTTCAATAGCATTTTGAATATGAAAATAAAAGCCGTGAAGAATCGTAGCCTACGCTTGGTGTATACTTGGATATTTGAAAGTTAAAATCCACGAAACTTCCTGCCTAATTTTATTGATTTACGAGCTTGAATGCAAAAATGGGGCAGACATTGCAAATGAAAATGTGAAATGAATCCGACAATGGATTCAAAAGTTATCGTGCATACAGACAGACGCCAGAAAAGGATGAGAAGCTCCTTTGTGCTGCTTCGCACCGCGCTACACGTTAGAACAAAATTTGAAGGAGTTGAAGACCAACGGCAGTGTGAGATGTAAAGAACATTTTCATCAGTTTTAAAAAAGCTGAGCGCGTAGGGATACGAACAAACGAAAATAGTTCGTAAAACGGCTCTCTAACTATTTCTCCAGTCAGAAGTTGAGTGCGGTTTTACTGTAGTATAGTCTGAGGGGGCAAATCTTATTTCCCTTGTTCGCTGAAGGAACACTTAGGATTCGACCAATAGTGCCGGCGATAGAGCTGTAAGCAGTTAAAGAAAGTAATGTTGGAGACTTAGAATGTAACACTGCGGAAAATTTAAAGTAGTGATCCAAAGCAGTGTCGGATTGGGCCGTCGAGAACCCGGGAAACCCCAGGGAGGCTCCCACTACAGGAGGCACTTGTTTAAAAAAAAATAAACTTTATTGAACAATTTCACATGAATTCGTATGAAAATTGCATTTTAAATTTCAGGAAAATGTTTTAAATTCACGCAGATTTCTTTAAAACTGCGATAGCTTTCTTGATCCTCCCACACTGCAGGAAACCCTTGTTTGAAATTTAAAAAAAAATTAGAAATGAATTCGTGTAAAAATTGAATCGCTCAGTTGCAGGAAAACGTTTCAAATTCACGCCCTTTTTATGGAATAACGTTAGCTTCTGGGGTGCCGACCCCCCCCCCCTCCCCAACCGGAGTCACGTGTTTTAAATTGTATCTCCAAGTTGCAGAAAAACGCTTACGCCGATTTCTTACGCCGAAGCTTCCCTCCCCCCTCCCCCTCCCCAACCCAATACCCCCTTCGCCCGGTGCGACTGTTCCTGAGGCCCCTACAGTATATTCCCGGAGAGTCTCGACCCCTCCCAATCTGAACTTGATCCAAAGTAGCATACTGCTTTACAAAGATGTACTTGTAAGAATTCTAAAAGTGTGCAAAATAAGTATGAAAAATAAGTGTGCAGAATAAGTGTGCAGAATAAGTATGCAGAATAAGTATGCAACCATTGTTGAGCATTGTTGCAAATTTGCTAATACGGGATTTATACAGCATCGTTTTAAAGGGCACTTACATCCATTTTGACATGCATGCTTTTTACTTTTGAATCACTTACACAATAACTAAACACAAGAACTGCGGTAAGAATACGTTACGTACGTCCGATACAACAATTTAATTATTGCATCACCAAAACACGACAAGGAGACCGCCATTGTTTTGCTGGAACGCGCAGAAATTAATGCCGACAGATGTCACTTTTCGATTTCGACTCGCAGCCGATTGAGATAGCTTTATTGGCTGTGAGATCTCAAGCGTCCGATGGCCTTAGCTGGCCGACAGTTGTAGACTGGTTGTAGTGGCCAGCTAAGGCCGTCAGACGCTCGAGCTCTCACAGCCAATAGAGCTATCTCAATCGGCTGCGAGGCGAAATCGAAGAGTGACATCTGTCGGCATTAATTTCTGTGCGTTCCAGCAAAACAATGGCGGTCTCCATGTCGTGTTTTGGCGATGCAATAATTAAATTGTTGTGTCGGACGTACGTAACGTATTCTTACCGCAATTCTTGTGTTTAGTTGTTGTATAAATGATCCAAAAGTAAAGCCCTAGGGCTTAGGGCAGATGACCAGGAGTGGTTAACGCTCGTTAAACCCTTTAACCCTTTTTCAAAAGTAAAGCATGCATGTCAAAATGGATGTAATTGCCCTTTAACAATGGTCGGGGCGAAAGTAGGGTAATAAGCCCCAACAATAAACTTTGCTGCGTGAAGTTTAATTGTTTCAAATGCTCATCTTCCTCACTATACGACGAGCATTTTTTTTTTTTTTTGGCCCAGTATTGTACATAAATCTACGTTGGCTTTCCTGTATAACTCGGTTTTGCAACAATAGTTCAAACGTATGTAAATGTCGCCAAGACATTCATTTTCTCGCTTTTTCTTTCGTGTGAGATGATTTTGCGACATTAACTCTTACCTGTGTAAATGTTGCAAACGATAATCTCAATGGGTCACACGGCATACCGGAAGGATTTATGTCCGTTTAAGTTAGTGTTCAGGTTTTTCAGCGACACTACGGATTCGGTTTCGATTTCGGCCGAAACTCAATTGCTGGTTTCGGCAGTGGTTTCGGTTTAGGCCAAAATATTAAAAAAAAAAGCTCCCCTCCTCTCCCGATGATCAATTTTGCATGCCCCTAGGGACCTCTTACATTGTCCCAGGTAAATAGCCTTACTATCGCTCTAACGGACCGAAAAATTGATCGGCGGAGGGGCCCTAACAAAAACATGAGTAATATGCAATAACCAAGCATGGCAAGGCTACCAACCACATCGTTTTGGTTAGACAAACCCAAATCCTATACAAAGAACCAAAGAGAAAAAATTCTAATGCAACTAGGCATATTCAGTCACTGTGATCGACTCAGGAGTCATGAACACTATTGGAAAAGTTCCTGCGCACCAACATTAACTCTTACCTGTGTAAATGTTGCAAATGCTATTCTCAACGGGTCTTAAGACATACCGGAAATATTTATCTCTTTAAATAAGTTAGTGTTGGGGTTTTTCGGCCGACACTACGTATTCGGTTTCGATTTCGGCCGAAACTGTTTTGCTGGTTTTGGCAATGGTTTCGGTTTGGCTGAAATAAAAAAAAAAAACTGTCCTCCACACCCGATGATAATTTTGCGTGCCCCCCTAGGGACCTATAACATTATTAAAAAGCTTCCTGTGCACCAACGTTGGAAAAAAAAATCGTAGCACAACTAAAACGTTAAGATTGTGGCACATCTATTACGTCACTTACCAAGATACAACCTTGTAGGTTGGTTGAAGGAGAGAGAGTTTTATCATTTTAGCTGAAATTTATAAGTACCTTGAACTGTTTGTTGTTTTAATTTTATGCTTTTTAGATCACATACTCATTGTTCATTCGTTTTTAGGTGAACAAGATACCAACTTTTACGTTGAAAATTAAATACTGGTCTTTTATCATGTTCTTGTGAGTTCTTGCTCGGTCCGAAACGAAACGGCTTACTTTCCGGCTTAGAACCCAGCTTAAGATTTCAAATTTTTAAATCATATCTTTCAAGCAACCTTGAATTTCGCTCGTTGTGTTTGCATTTAAAACCCATACATATACTGCATCAAGCGATGTAACGAGTATTCTGAAATACTGCCTACCTCTAAATTTTCATCGCTATGGATTGCGTGCATCAAATTACTTTAGCGTTGGGGGTTGGTTTGCGAAAGAAAACAATTCGTGATTCTTCTTTCGAAGTATCGATTGTGTAAACTCGTCCGGAATACTCACACCCTTTCAAGATTGCTCTTCTTACAATGTGTCTTGGGCATTCGTCCGGTCTTTAAAAGTGGAACTGACCATCACGTGAGTCGGGGACGATTTTCCCTTCAGCTGTTGGATTCTGTCTCTGTAAATATAGCCATGAACATTCAGTGCAATCTCTTCAGTTTAACTGCTTAAAAAATTCGTCCTGAATACCTCCGTCTATAATGTAATCACCAGGCAATGAAATCGGCGCAGTATGGACGGCCACACTGGAAGCAGATAACATCATTGTTTTGCTTGACAACGCACACTAAATTAGGGACTATACTCTGTGTACTCTTTTTGGTCTCGAAGAACTTAGGAGTGTCGAACGCTTTATGGTATTAAGATATCAATTTATGTTGTGCGATACACAAATTCTGTAACTGTTGATGCGTTATTTCATCATGTATTGCTGGAAAACTTATAACTTTACTGTGGTCTGTTATGTGGGGATGGAAGCAAGTAAGTTGTGAATAAAAACCAAATCACAAAGTAAGGGGTAAATGAGACAAACAGTCCCCGTAAAAGACTGTCCTTGCGAGGATACAAGATACACTAATCTGAGAACGAAAGAAAACTACCCAAACTGCGACTTGAACCTGGGACTTCCCACTGACTAAATTTCCGTCCGGCTAAACTTCTCTTTTGCCCTTTACCTTGCGATATATTCTTTATTCATTACTTACATTATTTCTAGTGTACAGACCAAGAACTAATGAAGAACTATAAGCTATAAAGTTGCTTTCCCTCCTTGTATGTATGTTCGGAACTTCAGGTCACCACCAGGGGCTTATTATCCCATGTTGTGGCCCCGAGGCAGACGTTTGAAGACGGCCCCCCTCAGCCTGATAAAGAGCCCCTCAACCCCTTATCTTTACCCTGATATGGATCCCCTCATCCTAATACAAGATCCCCTCACTCTGATATGGGGCCCCTTCACCTAATATGAGGCCCACGTAGCAGGGCCATTGGCCCAAGGCAAAATTTTACAGTGAATGCGATAAACAAGAAACTAAAGATGCAATACTCTGCAGCTTTCTACGACTCTAGGAGGAATGATAACTATTCTGAGTGCAAAAGAATAAGAAAAATTGCTTCAAAGCGACAATGGAACAGTCGTCAATAGTGAAAAGTATATAAAAAAAAATTATTATTTGAGAATTGCGTTGTTGGGGGCCCCAGAAATTGGTCCCCTACTTGGCTTGGGGCCCTGAGGCAACTGCCTCAACTGCCTCGTGGGTAATAAGCCAATGGTCACCACTGAGAATAACTGAACAGCTACTAAGCTCGGCTGAAGCCTGCGCCAGAATCCGCTCCGGTAGTGCAGCCTTGGACTAACTATTCACTTTGGGATGGACGAGTTACCTACCACAGCCGCCATATACAACCCGTGTGCCCGATACTGTTAGGAGACTTGCAGTGCGACCCTGTATCATAGGAGATCGACTGTTTAGCATTATCAAAACAAATTGATAATGATAATTGAAATTGATAAATTAATCGTTTAAAAAATATCATAAGTTAGATTAGGACATTAAAATAATTTTAAGGTAGATCAAAAGTCGCTGAGCAAGTTTTTTTTCTAATCCAACATACAATTTTAAAACGGTTGTGGAGATGAGTAGCACTAAGTGAAACACATGGTTTAGTGTGCTGACTGGCCACTTAAGCTAAATTTTCTTCCGTGGTTCACATTTCTTGTAACGAGTGTAATTTGGTTTGAATCGAACACAGAATAAGTTTTTCAACTTCGGATGTTTCCCTCTCGCGCGAGTATTTCATCAATTTCCGAAGATTTTCCTGTTTAACTCTCGTTACTCTTGTGACACGCCACCAACGGATTTCGAAATGGCACTGCGATCACAGTTGCACAAGGTCAGACCACAATCAAGCTTACAGGCTGCCGTACGTAAATCGTACATCTCGAATACAGTAGTTAGTCCAAGGTGCAGCGGGCCTAGTAAGCGGGACATCCTGGATTTGAGCCCCAGTCGGGGCAGCATTCTTTTCTTTCTGTCTCAGATTAGTGTATCTTGTATCCTAACAAGGCCAGTCTTTAATACACTCTGAGTTGTGAATTTGTGTGTATCAGACTAGGATATCCCATTTTTTGTAGGATGGAAATCCTGTAGTGGTAAGGGTGTAACGCTCATAAGCCTGTTGCTTACCAAAGTTGATCTGCTATACCTTGTCCATGTTCCTTGTATGCTTTGACTTAATACTTTTAACATATTTAACACTCTGTTATTGTTCGTTAAGTTTTAATTTTTTTGACATATTATATTCAAATAATTGTTACCTTTTGACTAGTATACAATACTATTTTCATTTGTCTAAAGTTTACATTTTTTTTGCAGTAACCCTGGCTGTTGCTGCATTGTTTTTTGCATTCATGAGAGATGACGTAAAGAAATTAAACTGGATGTGTTCAAAGAGTATGCAGTGGGAATACGCGCTGAGCTATAGCTTCAGTGGTAAGAACCTATAGGATATAAACTGTACAGTTTTTCAACTTGGTGCCCGAATAGTTTTTACAATTTTTCAATCAATGTTGTCTATCATACAGCCTATTTGAATTGCTCATTAGAGTGAAAATGTGGGAATTGCCGATCATCACTTAGTTACTCCTCGTCTTAAGAATACACAGAAATGACCCAGCAAAGAACTACTCACAACAGTGTAGTCTGCTGGCTAGGACAACTTTGGTAACATTGATGGAATAATTTAACACAGTCCTAGCAATAAAAAAATATTAATAGAAATATTAAATCGAGCAATCCATATTGTTGTGTTGGGTAGTGTACCTCCCGAGTAAACTGCAGAATTTAGTCTGCCACGATATTTTGTCACAGGCTATTTTTGCAGTTTTCACTTACAACTACGACTCAGCCCTTGGGCCTATAATTTTACGTAATTAAAACATATCTTTCGCATAATTTGGTGACCTTCACGTCAACACTAAGATAGATTGAAGACTTCTCAGCTCTGCTGGAGATTAGCCATTTTATACCTCGGTTAGGGCATTGCCCGGTTTAGTACGCAGGATGAACCAGGTTCTAGTCCCTTGGCACATCCAAGAATTTCATTTTGTAGGAAAGGGAACAAGAAAAACATAGAATTTAAACGTGGAATAGGGTAAACGGAAAGACCTGCGCACCGTGTGGGTAGGTTGGGCATCTTTCGAGGGTCTGTAAAAACGAAAAGCAGTTTTCAGACAACATGGAACCTACACCAACCAAACCACAAAAGCAAAGCCATGACGATAAAAGGAAAAACCATAAGTACTCGCAAAAAATACATTTGGTTGACGATTCCGATACTGGCTGTTTGGACACCACTTGTAGTGATACTAATGAGCGCCCTGGATCTGAGATTAATTCTTTAAACCTCTAGTGTTACAAGCACTAAGTGGATTTAGGAAGTAGGCTTAAATGGACACAAACAGTTAAGTTAGAGCCAGAATCGACCTTTTAAGGAAAAGGTCGATTCTGGCTCTAACTTAACTGTTACCAGGTATCTGGTACAAGAAACATTTTTCAAATGTTAAAGTAAACCTAACTAATGTGACGTCAAAATCGTGAGACGGTTTTATTATGAAACCGTTGGGAACAGCTCAACTTTACGTCACAATTAATGATGAAACCCAAGCTCTTTATGCAATAATTGGTCTTGAAGACAGTCCAGCTGTCATGGGAAGGGGCTGGATGACAAGGTTCAATCTTTTCATTAAACAGTTTTACAATGTCGAAATCATTGCCGACCATGATTTCAAATTTTTGGCTGACGATGAAGTTTTTGAGCATTTTCCGGAACTTTTTGTACCAAGGCTGGGAACTTTCAAAGATTTCAAAGCAAACTTTAAATTAAAACCTGGAGCAGTTCCTAAGTACTGCAAAGCTCGGCCAGCACCTCTGGCTGTCAGAGGGAAGGTGGAGCTGAGATAGATAGGCTTATGAAGGAAGGTGAGATAGATAGGATTGTGAGGGAAGATATATTGAAACCAGTAGACTGTTGCACCTGGGCCACACCTTCTGTGTCAGTTTTCAAACCTAACAGAGACGTTCGTTTGGTTGGAGACTATTCCGGTACCGCAATTCACAACTCGAAATTGTATACCATCCAGTTCCAAGAGCAGAAGACCTGTTTAGTCAGCTGGGGTGCGACACTTTCTCCATTATTGATTTCTCAACACTTTCTTGCAAACCTAACTAGACAAGGAGTCAAAAGCTCCGTTGACTATTAATATATGTAAAGCCCTATACCAGTGGCAAAAACTACTGTGTGGTCTAGCTGGGTGCCACACCTCTCTAGTTCTCCCTACCTGTCACCAGGGAATATTGTAATTAAGCTACTTTTATGAGCTCCCTCTATAGGTAGGGTATGATATGCCAATAAACCTGTATGTATACTGGGGCACCTACCTGGGACAGTTGCTGCCCAATCACCATTCTAACCAATGACCATTCTAACCTATGTGTCTGTGTCGGTTACTTGTTTCCTAGCCTTCTCATTTGGTAACGTAAGCCCCTACATTAAACCCCCCTCCCCCAATTAAAAAATGAGTAGGATTCAAGTGGACCAATTTTTGTCAGATCCAGTTAGTTACCGCATTCAATGGTATTCATTACTTTCACCTTTTGAATGCAGGTAAATTCACTTTAAGGTCCCAATTTTCCTAGAGAACAACTTTTTTCCTGATTTTAAGTTAACCATTGTTTCCGTGATTTAGCCAGTGTAAGTTCTATCATAGAAAGAATAGTGCTTCGGGAATTTCCAAAGTTGTCAGTACAGTAATGTATTTAATAAATATATAAATAAATAAATCACTTACTAGATCAAATAAATAAGTTAACCCTACATATTCATAAAATCTATCACCACACAACAGGGTGTAACAAAAAGGTCTGTACAAACTTTAAGGCTGTAGTCTATGATAAAAAAAATCAGACAAAAAAGTCCTATAAACATGGGTCCTGAAATGAACCCATTTTTTAGTTACAGGCCCCCAACGTTTGGGGTAAAAAGTTGAAAATTTTCCAAAACTTTCTACCTAATATTCCAAACCAATGCAATTTGGTACATCATCCTTGCAATTACAGTAATTTTTTTATTTAATATTAATGTAAGATCACAACTTTGGAGACGAGACCACATGGAGGGGAGGGGGAAGATGGTTAGGAGTGTAAATTCTTTGGTCTTTACTGAAACAAACATAACATCGCCAAAGTGCAAGTAACTAAATGAAGCTGGCCAAACCTTAATGCCGGATCCTAGTAGACATCAAAACAAGAAAAAAATTCCATAGTCCGAAAGCTTCCTCCATCAACCAGACTGACCAATACAAAGTCCATGTCACACTCGCGGAACACTGACTCTGCAACAATTATGGACCATGAGCTGTTGCAGGCTACTACGGTTATTCTGAGGTTATTTGCGTGACGAATACTGTTCAACAATGATCAGTTGGTAGTTTTTCTCTTTCTCCTGTGGACAAAGTACACATTAAACAAAAATGGGATACATTGCGTTCTTCAGAAACCTTCATCCGGTTACGTGTTAGCTTTCCTGCTTAAAGAGCAGCAAACACAAAACCTACAAATTCCTCTCTTCTGAAATGACGACGACACCCAATTGGAGCTCTGCATGGTAACGTAATGCTTGTTTCAATAAATAAAGCCCAAATATGACCCCGCCCCCCCCCCCCCCTTCTTCAAACTAGCAGGAATTATGCAGTACTGAAATTGTAAGAATGATGTCCAAAATTGCATTGTTTGGGAATACTTGGGTGGATTTATGAAAAATCTTCAACTTTTTACATGGAACTCATTTCCGGACCCACGTTTATAGGACTTTTTTGTCGTATTTTTGGTCATAGACTACACCCTCAAAGTTTGTGTAGACCTTTCAGTTACACCTTTCAGTTCACCGAATTTAGTTTCAGTTTTGGCCAAAACTACGAACTCGGTTTTGGTCTTGCAGTTATTGCTCCTGTTTTGGTTTCAACGAAAACTAAGTTGCTGGTTTCGGCAGTGGTTTCGGTTTCAGCGAAATTGAAAAAAAAGCTGCCTCCTATTACAATTTTTGAGCCCCTTGGGTCTCGTATATTGTCCCAGCTAAATAGCCTTACATGTATCGCCCTAAGGGCCCGAAAAACTCTATCAGGGGGAGTAGCCCTATCAATAGAACATGGAAAATACGCAATAGTCAAGCATGCCAAGGCTACCAACACACTGTTTTAGTTAGTCACACCCAAATCCTACACAAAGAACCAATAGAAAAAATTAGAATGCAACATGAGGCATACGCAATCACTGTGATCCAGTTAAATACTGGTCTTTTATCACGTTCTTGTGATTTCTTGCTCAGTCCGAGGGCATCTGGTTCAAATTTTTAAATCGTCTCTTTCAAGCAGCATTGAATTTTGCTCACTGTGTTTGCATTTAAAAAAAAAAACCCTGTATCAAATGAACCGAAGATTTTGAAATATTGCTTAACTATAAATTTCCATTGCTGCGGATTTCGTACAGTAATTACTTTAGCATTAGGGGTTGTTTTGCAAAAAAAAATAATTCGTGAATCTTCTTTTGAATTACTGATTGTGTAAACTCGTCCGGAATGGTCAGCCACTAAACTGATACCATTTCAGGATTTGCGCTTGGTACTGGAAGTTCGAAGAAGACAGTGTCTTCAGCAATTCTTTGGGGTTTAAAACTGGAATTTTCCAATACGTGAGTCAGGGACGATTTTCAGTCGACGGTGTCTTCAACTCCCCAGGTTCGATTCTGTCTCTGTAAATATAGCCATAAACATTACGTGCAATCTCATTAAATTTATCATTTAATGTAATGATCAGTCAATGAAAACTGAGCCGTAGGGAGCATCACACTGAAACCAGACGACGCCATTGTTTTGCTTGACAGCATACGACTAAATTAGGAACTATATTTTGAGTATTTTTTTTTGGCCTCGAAGAGTTTAGAAGTTTCGAGCACATTATATTATTTAAAAAATCAATTTATGTTGTGCGATATACAGATTCAGTAACTGTTGTCGTAAATAAAGAGTAAATCCCAAGGTAACGGGTAAACGAAGCAAGCAGTCTGTATTAAAGACTGGCCTTGTGAGGATACAAGATACACTAATCTGAGAAAGAAAGAATGGACAACTGCCCAGACTAGGACTCGAATCCGGGACTTCCCACTGAATAAACTTCCTGCTGGATAAACTTCTCTTTTAACCTTTATCTTGTTTATTATTTATTTACTGCTTGAATTATTTCTAGTGTGGAGACCGAGCAGCAATGATTATTTCCGTCCTTGTATGTATGATTGTGAACTTTAGGTCACCGCTGAGAAAGACTGAATAGCTATTAAACTTGGCTGGAGCCTGTGGCCATGATCTGCTCTAGTAGCATAGTGGCCTAGTCAGCGGTTGTCCTGGGTTCGAGTCCCAGTTGGGGGACTTTCTTTCTCAGATTAGTGTATCTTGGATCCTGACAAGGCCAGTCTTCAAGTATGTTACGATTTATCCATTTGGGCTTATCAGACTGTGACATCCCATTTTTCGTTCGTCAGAAATTCTCTAGCAGTAAGGGTCTAACACTCGCCAACCTATTCCCGACCAAATTTGATGTCCAGAACGTTACCGCTAAAACTTGTCCATTTCCTTGTATCATTTGACTCAATACTTTTAACCAGATTTAAGGTTCTGATTTGTTTATTAATTTTTAATTTGTTTGACATATTGTTCAAATAATTGTTGCCTTGTGACTTGTATATAATACTATTCACTGATCTAAAAGTTTACGTTTTTTGTTTGTCTTTTCGCAGTAACTGTGGTTGCTACTGCATTGTTTTGCATTCAGGAGAGATGTCGTGACGAAATTTAATTGGGATCGTTCCAAAAACACGCAGTGTGAATATATGCTGAGCCACAGTTTCAGTGGTAAGAACCAATGGGATATGAATTGTACAGTTTTTCATCTTGGTCCCCTGATTTTTTTTAAACTTTTCAACCAATATTGTCTATCTGGTCATGTCAGTATGGCTCAGTGGTAGGACCTCAGCCTTTGATTTCGAAGGTCATGGGTTCGATTCCCCGCTCAGGCAGTCTGAGATATAAGTCGAAAAGGCAACGTAAATAGGTTTGCATCTGTATTTATTTAACCCAGAGCCCATTGGCTTTCTGTCCCGTGTAGCCATTTTGAATTACTCGTTAGAGTGAAAATGTGGGAAATGACGATTGTCACCCCAGTTACTTTTCTTCTTAAGCATCTATAGAAATGACCCAGCCTAAACTTTCTACCAGGAATGAACAACACACAACATCCTAGTCCGCTCTCTGGGACAACTTGGATAATAATCTGCAATAATTTATCACAGGCCTACCAAAAAAATAAAAACTAGAAATATTAAATCGAACAATCAGTATAGTTGTGTTGGCTAGTGCAATTTATTTAAAAAAATGTAGTGAATCAGTGACTCCCGAGTAACTTTGTGAGCTCTTTTTATCTGAACCGGCTGCTGCCACGATACTTTGTTACAGGCTAATTTTGCAATTTTCACTTACAACCACAGCTCACCTCTTGGACCTGTCATTTTACTTAATTAAAATATTTCTAGTGTGCATTTTTATGACTGTTGGGCTTCTTAGCTTGGCTGGAGCCTGTAGCCATGGTATACCTAGGTTAGTGCAATTGGGCAAGTGCCCGGTCTTGTACGCAGAATGTACCGGGTTCTAGTCCCTTTGCACATCCAGAAATTTTGTTTTGCGGGAAAGGCGCCAACAAAAATATGGAATTTAAAATGAGGCCCGAGAATTCCGAAAGAATTAAAGGGTTAGAGGATGAAGGATGTTTTCAGTTCCTGACTTCAGCAATTTTAATGCCCTTGTACCATTCAAAAAGCCAATTTTCAGATTTTTTCTGTTGCAATAAATGGCTAATTTGTTTGTTTAGAACTAAGGGGGTTTTGGCACTTGTCAAGGGTGAACCACTGGTTGGGCCAGTTGTCTTTGCTTTCTTTTTGAGATTAGTGATTCCTGTATTCTCACAAGGGGAGTCTTTAAGGCAGCCAATTCGCTTCGATACCTTTACCTTAGGATTTATTGTTTATTAATACCGTCAATAAGTGGCTCTGGCCTTGTTATCTTGCTATTTCTTTCTACTGAACGACCAAGAGTTAATTTGTATGTGTCAGTTCTCATTTATCTTTATAATCACAAGTAAAAAATTAAAATTTTATTTAGCAGAATTCAAAGGTGAAATAGTTATATAGACAGAAAGACGCAGATAGAATCAGAGCCATCTATTGGAAAGAATTACGAACACGATGGCTACATGGAGAAAATGTGTATTAACTGCTAAAGTAACATACACACAATTATCAGACGGTACTTTCTGCATTTCGGAGTGTGAAACAGATCCACGAATTGAGACACACAACTCAAAATAACTACCGAAATTGCTCCTTAATGGCGAGTCTGTGTAATTTTAAAACTTTAGATAATCAAGTTACACCATACTGCGATGGTTAGTTGTAGTATTTTAAGTGTATTTTTAATAGAAGCGATAATCCGGGTAGGACTAAAAAAATTGTGATTATATGAGAAGTTTTTAGATAGCATGGGTCATATTTGAATGCAACACCCCTCGCTTTGTTTTGCTGTCAGAAATACGGCATTGTAATGTGTGCTGAGAAGCAGATCAAGAGAGTTTCTTGACTGTGTTGGTGTCTGTCTGCATGGGTTATTACCCGATTCCCAAGTGCTGAGAACTTACAGCGATGAGGGGCATAGACATCTCTAACGATGTCCGCATCTCAGCACGAAATTAATGAAGTACGCGACGTCAATAATGAGTGGTCCAACAATGCAAGGCTCTGTAATGCAAGGCGGAAGAGAAAAACACAGCTTCTTTTGTGTGTACTGTTCCATTACGGATCCAGAATTGGTATTCGAGGATTTGTTTGATTTGTCGAGTGGTGAAAATATTTCAGAATATAATATTGGAGATGATTGTGTTGGATGTCAATGGGTCCAACATTTTACATAGAAACGAACCATCTACAAGTAAGCAAAAATGTACTGCTGAAACTACCACTTTTAAAGAAAGTTTTAAAAGAGCTATCACAATGGGTGTCATATTGTAATGAATTTTAATGCTTGAAAGGTTACCTACATTGCCCGTTTTCAGTACTTATTATGGTTAAAACTAACTTGCCATTTAGTAATAAATTAAATTTACACAATGGGTGTAATACAATACAATATAAAATAAACAATGAAGTGCTGAGAACAAGAGATGACCCCCGATTCATTGTTGTGTTTCTGCATACTTGCATTGTTACAATAGGGCTGAGATGCGGATATTGGTATGTAAGTCTGTGTACATGATAACTTTTGAATCGATTGTCCAATTCATTTCAAATATCACACATTTTATGTCCTATTTAAGTTCATAAAACATTAAAACTAGGCAAGGGGTTTGAGGGAATTTGACTCTTCAATCATGATGTCTTAATGATGTCTTAAAAGACATCATTAATCATACATCAATGATTATTCAGGAAAATTATTAAGAAACTGCTTTATAGCTACAGGACTTCACATTTAAACTAACACCTTTACACAAGTGTGTCACATCTTTCATTTCACTTTTTTTGTTGTTGTTGTGGGAGTAGGTAACGTAGAACGTTTGGCAAGTTGCAAAAGTTTTGGGTCTGGATAAGACATGACTGGGCCAATGATTAGAAAGAATAGATGAGTATCAAATCTTTCACATTATCAGAAAGTATAGTTGATAGTTTTCGCACCATAGTAAAACTTTTTTAGCTGTCGGCAACGACATTCCTTTCTTTCTGCAGTACGAATATTATCGAAATCACAGTAAAGTATAGACATTTTGCAGCTTTTGACGCCACGTTGTCGTTTTTAGTGCTCATGTGCTATTGCCCTAGCAATTCTATAAATAAAAATGACTTGAGGTCCTCCTATAGTTGCAGAAATAATAGAATCCAGTAAATCTTTGAAACCGTCTACCTAGATTTAACATTTCAGGAAGTGTTTCCACAGGTTCCTTGTTATTATCTTAGTTATTACAGTGTACATTGCACAACAAAAATGTTATTATTTTAATAGTCATTTTCTTTCTTTTTTTTAGAATCTGTGAAGCAAGAGTCCTCATTATGATGAAAGCTTAGCAGGTGCAAGAATCAACGGTTTTGCAATGGGGACGTGCTTCAGAACTGTTAAAGGCCAGTTTTATAACAAAATTGTTACTTGAAACTCCCAAAGTGTGGATGTAACGACTTTCAGAGCTAGTTCCTAAAGGAAACTACACCACTGAAGATTGACCAATGTGATGATGTTAGGTGAATTGGTGCCCATGGTATTTATGAGTTCATAATGTTGGATGAAGGATGTCGGCTTAAGTGCACTCAGGAAGTGTATGACCCAGTAATATAATTACTGGGCCCTCAAGCAAACATTTTACAAAAATTGTGATAACAATCCTCAGTATTGAATTAATATTGGGCTTCAAGCAAAACTAACACTAGTCTACTGATATGAATTATACAGAATTTGATGCAGATGATGAAACAAAAAATTCTCTACAGCTTCTAAAATGTGTGGCTTATACTATGAAAATTAGTAAGGTATGCCACATAAAACATTCATATAATTTACCTGTTTAAAGGTAATACGTTAGGATCATGGAGCAAGACCATTTAATGGCTCGTATTGTGCAACACTTAAGAAAACTAGATTATTAATTTAGCTCAACACCACTCGTTGCACCGACATTCAATTCAATAATTCAATCAAAGTGACAAAAATTCAGTAGACAAACTGAAAGTGATTGAGCTCAACACAACCTTCGCAACATTATTGGGATCAACACCAACTAGCAAAATACAAAATGTCTATTATCCCTGATGAACTTAATGAAGAAAGTCCTTTTAGTAGATTTGAAGGCCACGTATCTCCTGATTCATCGTCAGATACATCGTCAGGTTCATCGTCAGATACATCGTCAGGTTCATCGTTAGATACATCGTCAGGTTCATCGTCAGATACATCGTCAGCTAAGAGTTATTCGATGAAACTAGGATCTTCAATGCAGAGTATTTCAGGCAACATGTACCATTTTAAGGTAATCCTCCTGCTCATGGTATGGGCTGCGGCAAAAGACTACGACTTTCGTTTAGCAACAGAAATGGAGGCGGGTGGTAAATTTGATGACATAGCAATTGGGTACAAATCAAAAAATGCAAAAAAATATACGTATCGTTTTTTTCAAGCAAAATCCAAACATAAAAATTACAAGATTACGTTTGAAAATTTAATTGGAAAGAAACGACCAGAAATAGAAAACGACAAGGACTTCTGGTTGGAACAATACTTTGTATCATACCGCAATATGAAGGAACAACCTACATTTAAAGACCATCCAGAGATTTCATTAAAAGATTTAGTTCTCTATACAAATATCGGCTTTGACGATGCTGTGCATTTGTTAACTGTAGAACGAGACGGAATTGGACTAAGAAAGCTCGAAGATGAAGAATTTTTAAAAGGCCCATGCTATGAGCTTGTAGTAAATAAAGAAAAGAATAAAGGACACAAGCTGTATGACGTATTAAGGGAATCTTGTGATCTACGTATCTTGGGAAAAGCATTAGCTGCAATTATCACCTGTAAGACACGTTTAGATTTACAACAGGACATAGTTCGGCACTATAGGAATGCATTAGAAACGCAAGTTTTCGAGAAAAGGGAGAATAAGGAGACAGGGAAGAAGAGCAGGCAGTTTCGTCAGGATTTTATTAATGGAGGTCCAGGGCTCACTGATTCAGTTCAACAATTCCGTACTATTCTACTAGAGTACTTAAAGGGCAGGCCCCTATCATCTATCAAAGAAATTTTAGTGTCTGAGAGTTTTGATTGTGCTGATTTGAAGTCCAAGTCTACGCTGCCAAATAAAACTGAAGGTGTTGGCGATGAAGACATCAGGGAATTCCTTCAGAAGTTAGTCCTAGCAGTGAATCAACCTGTTGAAGCCGACGTTGATATAATCATCGAAAAGGAACTTGCTCACTATTTCAGCTGCGTTCTGCTGATTTTATAGCTAATACTGTTGAAAAGAATATGATGGACTGGTTTAAAGCAATACCAAAAGCAAAAGAAAAAGGCTATTTTTCAGATAAAAATTGGAAATCAATGTATCATTCAATTCAGCAAAATGTTAGCATTATGTTGTGTACAGGAATAACAATGTTGTACTTAACGAAGATTTATGGGTTTAAAGTCATGTTTAAGGCTGATACTGAAATTGAAGTTGCCCTGAATAAATTTTTGACTGAGAATGATAAGCAAATCTTAAATATCGATACATCAGATATGTTTTTGACTTTAATTAGAGTTTTTCAGAAAGTTAAAGTATGCAGTTGTGAATCCGATAGTTATGTTTTTGTGACTCTATAGTCCTTGTTGAAACCAGAAATATGGAAGTCTGTAAAAAGAGCTTTTGCATCACCCAAGAGTTGCAATTTCTTAGTCATAGAATGTGAAAATGAGGAATATGAAGAAGGTGTAGAAACGCTGTATACAAAGTTGCGTAAAGTTTTGAAACAAAGTGAAGATGAAAGCGACAATAAGAGAAAGAAATATAAAGCTCTTGTAGTTGAAGAAGAAATACCTGTAGGTGAAAAAGAAGTGCCTGAAGAAGACCATCAAGCAGCAGGATCTGAAAGTGAAAAAGACATTAAACGAATCATTTTAATAACCAGATCTACCGCAGGCGATGTTTTAGGCAAAAAATTTGAAGCTGATTCTGAGTTGAGAAGAAAGTATAGTCAGGTACATGATAGAAGTAATCTTACGGACCTTAACGAAGAATTCCAAATGGAACTTTTAAACAAAGACGTTTTGTTTCAAGGAAGAACGACACGACTGAATACTTTGGTTGATGAGACAGACGAAAAGGCGAAAGCAGTAATTGATGCAGCAACTGTAGTAAAGCTGATTAAGGGTGAAGCAGTAGTCATAGGGAAAGAACCATTGATGTTGAGTGACATGGAAGCAGCCTATGCACGACTTGACTATGAAGACACTACAGTGGCTAGTTTAGTTGATACATTATCAAAACATTTGGACCAATCTACTCAATTTCTGATCAGTGGTATTGATCATTCTCTTTATAGACACTTGAAAGGTAAAGTAATGAAGAGGTTGAAGATCCCTGATGAAGATGTGAAGAAGATCAGTGAAATCAAAAGTCAGTCTGTTGGTAGTGAAAGAATCGTATGCCTCATTCAAGATAGATTGGAAGAACACAGTTTCAAAAGATTCTGTCGTAACAACCGGACACAAACAGACCAACAAATGAAACAAATTTATTGGATTAACTGGGAATGCAATAAATATGTGTGGAAACTGCGTTTTAGTCCTGATTTTTATCTTAAAAGAAAACTCAAATATCAGGAGAAAACGGTGATCGAAAGAAACGTTGGGGAAGAACTATGTTGTGAAAAACCTACAAGCATTTTTGCTTTTAGTTGCATAACAAAGCAAGACTTGCTGAAGTTCTTTACAGAAGAAACAGAATGGTCCGAAGAAGAAACAAAGCATTTCGATAAGAATGTTGAAATCTTAGAGACAAATGCAGAAAAGAGGTTTGAAGAGTTGACTCAACGGAACAAAGCTGTTCACTGGATTAACGTAGAAGAAAAAGGTGGCGATAAACTTCTAATCTGGCATCGTACACATGGCTCCTTAGATGGCTTAGAAGGGTATATTGACAAAAAAAAGAGCATATCACGTTTGGATGAGATAGAGTTTGACGAAAAAGCACGCAGTAAATGCGCCATTATAATTGATGTGCCTGGAATGGGAAAATCAACAACACTTATGAAACTAACGGAGCTTTCATCATCCTGGGTAATAAGAATAAACCTCAGCGAGTGCCAGGATGCAATAAAAAATTTGCCATTAGATTCAAACTCTGAGCCAGAAAAAGCGTTTGTAGAATTTCTACAAGCAGCAGGATACTTCCATTCGAGGGATCTAGAACTAGAAAAGCGCTTAATAAGACATAAACTTGAACATCGTTCCAGCTGTAAGCCACTACTTCTTTTATTTGACGGCTTTGATGAAGTCAAGGTTAAGAACAAAGGAGATAAAGCAAAAGCAAAGATCATTTCACTTCTGACGTATTTAAAGGATAAAGTGACTATATGGGTGACAGCACGGGAACATGAGGCAAGAATATTGCAAAATAGTTTATTGGTGTTTGCGACTAAATTTGAAAAACTACAAGACTTCCAAAAGTGCGAATACCTTAAAAAGTATTGGAGGGCACAAATGAGTTCAACACTTAGTAACAATGCATCAAGAGAAATTTTTGGTCCTGACAGAGAAGATTCAAAACAAGATAACATCGGAGCAGCATCACATTCTGAATCGGTTTCAAATGCTATTCCACCACCAACAAAATTCCAGGTTTATGCTGAAGAACTGTTAAAAGAATCAGATAAAGTACGTAACTTTGTAGGAATACCACTGCAGCTACATTTGCTGGCAGTGTACTTTCAAGAAAAATTTAAAACGTTCGTTGAATCTGAAGATGTTAATAGAAATCCTGACATTTCACCTTTTGATTTGTTGGACCTGTATCAGTACTTCATTAACGAAAAGTACGACATTTACTTTAGCAAAAAAACAAGTTTGTCGGCTGGTTTGAGTGAAAGTGGTGTTGACATGGTCAGAGAGCCATTGACAAAACGACATCGAAGATTGGCATGTCAGGAATTATTCGGTGAAAAGGCTAGAGAGTTCATGGGAATAAAAACTCCCTTTCTACTAGTAGATGGCAGATTTCAGATTGATAGCAAACAATTAGAACTTGTACTTAATGTTGGGTTAGTTAAATCTTTTAATCCCGGCCATTTTGTATTTATTCACCGTACAATTGCAGAATATTTCGTGGCAGATGTATTTGCAAACATCCTAAGCAAAGAGGATGGTGGCTCAACGAAACATAAGAATCAACGTAAATTTCTACTTATGTGCATTTTCAAAAGAAGTTACCGTATGGTATACGACTTCATTGAAGATATGGTGCCCAAAGCCCAAAGTGATCACTTGAAAAGCGAATGGAACTCTGTTACAGCTTGTGATTTGCTACAACCAGCGGAGTTTTTTAACCGAATGGGGTTTGCACAGGACTTACAAGATCAAGCCCGATCTGCTATATGCCTAAAAGATCTAGTAGTTAACATGGAAGACTGTGTGAGTGACGAAGTTCTTCAAGCATTTTTTGAAGAAACAAATACTGAAGATTTAAGAAAGGCATTAGACTGTTTCCTTGATATTTATGATAAACAGTCCAAGTACTGTAGACGGTACATAAGAAATGCTGTAAGATACTATTTAATTCAAGGAAAGCAGCAAAGAGTCGAAGACGAGTACGTGAAGACAATTCTGGGAAAGTTACTCGGTACCCAAAAGGAAAAACTGCTGCAAATATTAGCCCAAATTGACTGTGGCTCTTTTGCCACTGCTAATATTTGCAAGAAAAAAAATTACTTGAAGAACTTATTGGAATTATTGTACTCTGCTGATTTCGAATTTCTTCCTCGTCTTATTAAAGAGTACGGCTATGAAAATGCTGCAGCAAATATTAAGGCTTGCATCAACGAAACACAACAGCTTATGGACATTACTGAACGTTTGTCTGCTTTAATATCTACAGCATTTAAATCAGGGTGTGCAAATGTGGCACCAAATGAGCAAACCATCAACCAACTCGGTCGACTTATCCTGTGTGTTAAGTATTTATTCGTCTTGACACCTGAAATCTCTAAGGTGTTTAAGTTGATAGTACAACATCATCACATGTTTCAGGGATACTCTGCACGTTGTGTATCTATTGGCGATCCCACCGATGCTTTAATAAATGACCAAGTTGATATTGTTGGCAAAATCTGGGAAGTACTTAAGACTGTACTACATGCCATGCATCATGAACAAGAGCTAGCTGGCATTGATCAGGCTGCGTATCTTGACTTGTTTCATCATTGCTTCATCGGAAAGGCTCAGTGTCCACCTCCTGTAGATCCTATGTATCTGCAGGCCGCACTGCAGATTGTTACAAATGCACTTCAAGCTTCTCCAATTACTATTCCAAACTTTACAAATGCTGTCAAAACCTTAAGCATCTTAAATATGTGGGAAATGAAATTAATTGAGGTAGATGAAGTACTTGTAGTTCAAGATCCATATGGCGACTTTGAATACAAATTACTACTAAACTGTAAAGAGGAGGTGGTCGAAGTACTTCGTTGGAAAAAAACTTAATTTCAACTGGAGATTTTGATGGGGAATGCGATTCAGTAGCCAACAGAGTGTGTTCAGCAGTTGAATGCCACAAACAAAATGGCAAAAAAAGCAAACTGACTGCAGACAGTATCAAAAACCCTATCTTGATATTTTCTCTTGCGTGCAATGTTGTAGGGTACTCTGGCTGTATTACACTATTCATAGATCACATGTGTTGTAACTACGCTCCTTTTTTTTAAATTTGTATTTGATTGCATGTGCATGGAGAACAATTCCGTGAGTATATTTGACGTTTTTTTTTTTATGGAATAAAAAAATGGTATTGCAAATCAATGCTCGTAACAATTTTCAGCTGGGTTGTCATATACTAAGACACTGACGTTCAAAGACAATGAATAAAATGCAAATTGATCATACACATGTAGTTTTTGCACATTCTGTTTTATATCATGTTTGCTCTTTGCATATTTTTATGAAAACATCAATATTGCATTTTATTATTATGAACCTCTTATTAAATTACTACGGAACATGATGGGCAGTTGAAGACTTTCTTTTCTGTTAGATTATTATTAACATGCCTGTAGTACATTGTGTTAGTATGAACGTGAACGTATTGGCAATGTTATGTAATGTGAATTGGGGTATATTGCATTGTGTTATTGTACACATGGGTGTTTTGGTCAATGTAACATGGAGCCCTTGTGTTTAGTTTATTATACCATTATGAACATGGCAGTATTTTATTGTGTTGATAACAACGTGTATAATGTATTGGTTGTATTACTTTGTAGCGTAACACGAATGATAGTTGAAGCCTTTTATATTCTATGTTTTTTGTATTTTTATGAATACAATATGAATACAATATGGTTGTATTGTGTTGTCTTATTATCAACATGAATGTATTGGTGATGTTTTGTAATACGTATGAAGATTGGAGTGTATTGCATTGTATTATTGTGAACGTGGGTGTATTTGTCAATGTAACATGAATGGCAGTTGGAGCCTTTATGTCTTCTTTATTATGTGATTATAAGCATGACAGTATTGCATTATGTTGATATAAACATGTATGATGTATTGGTCATGTTATTTTGTAGCCCACCACAAATGGTAGTTGATGCATCTTATTTATATTCTTGTTTATTATGTTATTATGAAAATGACTGTAGTGACTGTCTTATTATGAACGTGTAAGTATTGTATTAGTAGGAGGCAAGTTTTGGGCTTATTGCAGGAGGAGCAGATTGAAGTTTACATTTGTATTAATAAATACTTTTTAAACATTAATTTACTTTATTTTCTAATGACATTTAAAATTAGTTTGTTATAATCTCGGTACACACTAACATTGGTTGATTTTTATTTTGATGTCCATTTTATGTAGGAGTGTGTGAGAATATAATTTTACTTCAAGTTGAGGATAATTTGAAGCTAAAAATTCGAGTATTTGACAGTATTTGCAAGTCCTTTTCAATTTGTGAGAACAATAACAAGTAGACTGCTGCTTGATTGAGTAAGGGATCAAGTTTTCCAGTATTAAGGACCTAACTTACAAATGTCCTGAATGCTGATGTTTGTTCCTTTCCACTGGAATGCTCTCATTGAGGCAATCAGTTTGGGGTCTAAACTCGGTCTAAACTCTTTGACCGGAATCGAATTTTCAAGTAAGGTTGCTATAGCCCACGAGCTCAGCTCAGATATTGTTTGGAACGGCGTTGCTGTAAATTTAGAAACGAACGTAGTCTCGTTTGCTTTCTAATTTTTCTTTCTCTCCGCTATAACGGTTAGCTTTCACTTTCTCGGAACTCGTATATATAACTCATGAGACGCACACAGCAAAGTAAATTCATCAGTCATTATGACCGCCAATGAAAATCCTCAAATTGACTAAACAATGACGAAACAACCAATAAAAACGGCTCAAATTAACTAAAGACGGTAGCAATGAAAGAGGGCGAGCGGCCAACAATGTGAACAGATGTGCCCTGTAACAATCACTAACAAACGAAATGTTGCTTCAGTAATGCCGACTATTACCGCCGAGTTGAATAGGTTCAAAGTTGGTTGAGTAACAATCACTGCATGCACGATCGTTGCTCCGGTTTATCGCGCTTGGTTCAAAACGGAGAAACGGGCAATTCAGCCACACTGAGAATAAGAGTGGCACCCTCCATTGAAAACGCTATTTATTTCTCTAACAAAACAAAACACCAGGTGTCCCAAGTGAGGCTGGGGAGCAGTGATGAGGGTATTCAGATAGCACAAATGGCGTGATGAGGGAGGGACGGCGTGTGGGGGAGAATCTGATCATACAATGGGGGGGGGGGTATGTGGAAGTGGGCATGGCTGTTCGAGGGGATGCTGGGAAGGCATTCCGTGCACGTTTCCATTGCCAATAAAGCATTTCAGTCACGCATGCGAGAACCTGCTTGAACAGCGTATGTTACGCCGGGGTTGCAGTTATTTAGTTAATATTTTCGTAAGCGTCATGGTTTTAGTGTTGCTGGAGCCCTTATCCTTTTCATTTGAGGCCGACAAATTGGCGAAACATATTAAACGTACGTAGCAGAAATGTGTTAAGAGTTTTGTTTTCGTCATGCAGCTTGGTGGTGACAGTAAAGAGTTTGGGTTCTCGTAGTAATGGAGAATTTCAAAACTGTTACACGAAGACGCGTTACTACTTCATAATGTGTACTGTGGTGTAACTGTTGCGTCGGTTTCGTTTCATATAAACAGCTTCGTCACACTACGACGATTTAAAGTATAAAATTTGAGATTCGCGTATTATCTAGTGTAAACAACACTTCTAGTCGCCATGTTGCGGGTGAAAAAGTATCTTTTCAAATGAAGTGAATGTGTTTCAGTAACGGAATTTTGTCCCCCCCCCCTTCCCTCTGATCGTATGCCTTTCCGTAGTGATTAAAAAGAGACAGTCAAATGTTAATGTTTCATTGAATCATGTAGATAAAGATTATTAGCTGGAATCAATGATGTTTTAATTTTTCGTTTTTTAAAAGTTCACATGGTTACCAGCAGCACAGTGTACGCTTCGTTGGAATTCCTTAACCAATCAGAATTCTGTACTTATAACAGTTTGCTTACAGCAAGTTATAGCTCAACAATACTTTCAGGGGTTTCAAGCGATGTAACAAATTTAATTGAGGCTGCACCCAGACTACACAAGTGCAGCCCACCTACCAACTATTCAGCCATTCATTCTGAAGTCTGGAGTACGTTTATACGTACAAGGCTACCTGGATGTAAAGGCTTAACGTTAGAAATTCGACGCGTCGTCCAGTTAGCCACCGATTCTGCCACCAGTCGCGCTACTTACACCCCAAAAATGAACTGCTCTAGCATGCGGACTGAACTGTGAAAGGATACGTCTGACACGCGATAGGCGGATTTTAAACTTAAAACACTACATTGACACCAAATTATTAAAATTTAACAACAATGGCTTCATGCTTCGTACCTATTTTTTCACTCGACGACAAAACAAAGTCTCCGGAGGTTTAATTTCACGAATTTCAAGCAGAAGAGCAACCAAGGTACGTGTGTATTGTACTGTATGATACGCTACGGCGTTTTCAATTCTCATTAAAAATGTGTTAAACAATCCTTTGACGTAGCAGTAAATCGTCCGAAGACTTCAAGAATAGTCACCATTACCGTAAAATAATGTTCGTTTAGCGCTGCAACACCGGTAAATCTAAAAATAAGAAGATTTCACGTTTTTGTGCATCTCGCATACACTAATCAATGCTACGATTGGGGTTCTTCGTTCTTCGCGCTTTCAGTTCAGCGCAACGCTTGGACGACGCGTCTAGCATGCTACGCGAAACCGAGCGTTAAGTCTTTTACATATAGGTAGCCTTCGCTCGCCCTGTTCCACCAGTTGCGAACGTGTGTGTATTGGTCGTTGTCTACGTCACACGAATGACAGTTGCAGCCTTTATGTTTATTATATTACTATGAACGTTGCCTGCGCTTCATGGTTTTATTCTGAAAGTGGATGTATTGGACATATTATTGGCGGAGCAAGCGAGCGAAGCGTAGCCTATAACGGTCACCAAATTGTAAAATATTGGTTGGTTGATTGCACTTTTTTAGTGTCTGGAAGAAGCCAAAAACGAACGGTCGGATAAGCCTATGGAGTTTGCCATGTCGATTGAAAGTACGAGCCGAAATTTCCTGTAAATCTATCAGTAATTACAGAAGAAATTGCACTTTTTCGAATTTATTACTAACACTCGCCATTATAAATTTGGAGTACTGAATAGTTAAGGAATTCCGACGAAGCAGGCACCATGCTGCTGGTAATCAACTGGAAAAAACGGCAAATTAATACATAGTTGCTTCCTTAGAGATATATTTTTTGATCTAACTCAACAAAACAATAACATTTGATAGTCACATTGACCGCTACAGAAAAGCAGGCAGGCGTGAAAAATAAAAGGACTATGTTAACGACATACATTCTCTTTATTTGAAAAATGATGCTTGGATTAATTCGTTTCATCATGTCAACCAAAGTGGAATTTGCACTAGAGATGCAACTCCGAAAAAAAGAAACCTCAAATTGCTGTAGCCTGATGAAGCGTTTTACATAAAATAAAAGTTCACAGCAGATGACGTATTTATACCAAAACACGAAAACAATTACATGGTTGCGTCTATATTTTGAAGATTCCTCGTTGCTATGGCAACTTGAACTTGACCCCATGTTGCACGAAGGAATAGGCCTATTCTCTAACGCAATTCTCTGCAGCTGTTGCTTACGTAATTAAAATGTCAGCTAAAAATTAGGCCTAAAAGTTCTGAGAGTGTAAGGATTATTTAAATCCTACTTTCACACAAGCTACCATCGTTTGATCTTCAGTTGTGATAATTCGCTTATTGCGCAGAGGTGTGACCATAAAACTGTCGTCGTGGGCATAGGTCGTTTTGCCAACCTTTTGAATTTTTGGATTATTGTTAAAACTGTCGTTACTGATGATTGTTGGGGTTGCAGTTAATTGCTTTATTAT
>JAHWFP010272014.1:0-18949 GCA_023313725.1 Lithobius niger
GGCGATCCCAACAAACTCGAACCACCGTTGGTCAGACCGACAACGGCAAAACTGCTGCCAGGCATGCCGGCGATCACGCACAGCAGTCACACAGACCGGAGTCCACCAGACCACCTCACGGCCCCGTCTACCAGTCTTGGCACGCAGACTGCATCCGGCACTACGCACCCTGCCAACCCACTTCTTAAGCCAAGATGCAAAATCGCCGGAGTCAACAACTGGAGAGACCTGCGGCACTACACCACCAAGACGGCCGCGACCCCCACCCTTCCAGGTCAAGGCCACAGGAAAGAGGTCGCTACCCCGCAAATCTGATGAAACCTCGAACGAAAACAGGGCAGCCAGCTTATTCGAGCACAGGAACATGTCCAGGACTGACTCCTGGATCTGGCTCCCGTACCTCCTAACAAACGTAGGTGTACCATTTTGTAACACAGATAAACCCAAGCCATCCAAAGAATCGGCAACCGAACGCCCCCAACCATTACAACGACTGCCACCCCAGAGCCAGTGATGAGCATTGAAGTCTCCCCCCAAGACCAAGGGCCGAGGGAGGGATTTAACCCACCTCACCCACTCATGATATGAAACCCTCCCAGTGACATGAACAACACCAATGGTTAACCACCCTTGGCCCCACCACACCTGGAACACACATGCATCAATGCCCCTACACATGGGAATGGGGGAGGACACAAACGGGACCCAGTCTTTAATAAGTACCCTCACCCCTGAACCACCTGGACCAGCGATACACAAAAAACCCTTCAACACAGGGACAAACCCAACTGGCAGCCTTGTTTCGACCAAACCTAAAATTTCGACTTTAGTTCCTAACCATTCCAGCTCCTCCCTCTTGTTCCCAACACCTCGCACATTCCAGGTACAGATAACGAATGAATTAGACACAATACACAATACACTACGGGGACACCTGAACCACCAGGAGCTAATTTTCTCCCTCCTGTGAGGTCGTATCACCATTTCCCCCATCTGGTACTGACCCCTCACCAACATCTAACTCCCCATACAACATAGCAACCTCACTGGACCACGACAACACCACATCACTCCCACCCCCATCACTACACACAATACTCGCACAGCTACTTTGAGCTGCCACTGACGATGTACTTGGAGCACCCAGTTCTGAATTGGCACCACACGTATTTCCACCACTAGAAACACCTACACTTAGAATTTCACCATCACCACAATCACCAACACCTGAAGCCGCAAAATTCGGACACACGTTCGTCTGGGTCCCAACACCGGCCTCTTTATCCAAAACACACTCAGAAGCCGCCGCACCACCCACCACACCACCACCTTCTTCCATCTCCTGGCCGGCTTCGTCACAAGCCAAAGGGGAGAAACGATTCTCTTCCACTGCTACTTGCTTCGAAAGAGGTGGAGAACTGGCCAAAGCCGAAGCCTTGCGTCGTCGTGACTTTCTTTGAGTTGTCCAAGCACTAGACGAACCAGCTGCAGGTGTACCCTGGGGAGGGCCACTAGCCCCAGTGGGGGCTTGGGAACCCACCACCAGTGGAGCCGCCACAGTTAATGGACGAGAAGGCACAGGAGCCGCGAGGGGAACACATAGGCCATCACGAGGCAGGGCTATTCTACAAACGTCACAGTAAACTGACGTACAAAAACGCCTCACGTGACCTCTGAGGCGACATTTCAAGCACATGGGTGGCCCGTCCGCCACCGCAAACAAGGAATCTATTACCAGAACCCCGACCACATCAGGGACATCCTCGACGAGCACCGTGTCTTTAAGCCTCAAAGTACCGCACCTAATCCCCGTGCGGCAGTGGTGTAAGCCATTCATTGTGTGATACTCATGCCGCAAACCTGACACTTCTCCATAGCCAGCTAGAGCCCTCACAATAGCCGCGTCTGGCACGTCTAATGGGAGCCAATGCATACGAAACTTGAGAGTGCGATCCTGTAAGTCATAAACCTTCGCCGGGTGGCCACCTACCAACAGGTGTCCCTTCTTCTTAACCAGCATCTTCGCCTCTCGATCCACGAACTCGACCTGGAAGGCGGTGTTCGCTCTTAACCAACAAAGGCCAGAAACACGTCGCAAATCCAAAACCTCTACCAGTGCATCGCCCACATTCTCCAACAGATACGGGCGACCCGCCGGCGCTACCAGAACAACGAGTGACCTTGCCATGGGAATATTTGCCAAGCCACCTTTATACAGCCGTTGTAGCCAGGCAAGGTCGCGTGGAACCTCCTGTTCACCTTGGTTGGGCTCATCACGACCAGGCACATCTGCTTCAAATGCAGTCACTTCCTCCTCCATCTCTGGAATCATGTGAGAGGCAACCACATCCACATAAGATGCTTTCGCTGCAGCAACATCACCCGCACCTCCAGTAGCATCCAATGACCTATCTTCTTTTCCATCGGATTTCCTATGGTAAATACCGTCCCTAACAATCCCTCTCCTACAAGATTCTTGAGCTTCTCCCAATCCATCGTCGCCAACACTGTTCGCATTGTTGCCGTCCACATTGTCGCTGTTTGCATTGTTGCTGTGTCTGTCTCTAGTGACATCATTTAACCCTAAATCCACAAATCCTTCATTTTTCACACTCACCCCGTATAAGTTCAAGTCCACCTCGTCCAGTCCGATATCTGCCGCCATTCTCCATATTTCCTGATACTTGTCACTCGTCACTAAGCTCGTAAGAACTTCATCCTGTGTTAGCAAGCCCCTCTGACATAGGGCAAGCAAAAAACGCCGTACTGGGCGTCGCGCTACAATGGTTTACAACCTCGACAATTGAATTGATGTGATATTTGTTGTGATGTTTGTTGCCTAACTTGGCGCGACACACTAGCATGTGTCTAGATTAATACTGCACACACACTGATTTATTCAATGTTCAGTTTGGCATTGTTGCATGATAACAATGTTTAAAACAATCTAAAAAAATCAATGTGGTCGTTTAGAGGTCCCTAACCCCTGAACCACTTGACCAATTAGAAGAGGTCATATGAAAAGGGCACATCTCCAGAGCAATACCTGTAAAATGAGCTAAGAACCAGCTGTATTCATCGCATGGAAGTATTTATTTTCGTGATACAAAAAAAGGTGTTACTAGTAACTAGTAGTAGTTGGTAATTAGGCAAATAATAACGTTATTCATGTGGTTTTTTCGACAAGAAAACGTTAAGCTGTGTCACTAACAGTGACTTTTATGTTGTCAGGCAACCAAAGTCTCCCGATTAAACAAGTTTCAGCCTTTTTTTTTTTATCGCATTGTTATTTATCCTCAGATGGCTGAAAACTGCCAAACTGCCTTTGCTGTAAAGACACAACGTGTCCAGTGGTCACCATGCTTATATATATTTTATCTAGATAGGTGTTATCGTTTACTGGGCGGGCGACACACTAGCGTGTGTCTTGGGAAACCCGATTTGCTCGTGGATGTTCGTATTGTTGTCCTATTTCAACTGTTGTTCATAGCTACGGGCGCAGGTCTTGTATATAGCCAGTGTTAGTAAGGGTCGACCTAGGATCTCCGTGTTAAACTCTCAACTTTGAGAGCTTACAACCCCGTCAAAAGTAAACATCTTTAAACCAAATTTGGAATCTAGCCTTGCCTAGTCAAGGCCTGTCTGCAATCCAAAAATTGTGAAATTCGGTCGAGCCAAACCCGAGATACAGAGAGGGGCCAAATAGACAACTTCTTGTTCTTTTGGGGATTTACCTTTCGTCTGTCCTCTCTACAGGTCAAATCATTTGTCCAATAGAGCTGGTTCACAGCTCATTTTACAGTTATTGCTCTGTAGATGTGCCCTTTCCATAAGGCCTTTTCTAATTGGTCAAGTCGATCAGGGGTTATGGAGCTCTAAACAACCAGATTGATCGTTTTACATTGTTTGAAACATTGTTATTATGCAACAATGCCAATTAGCAAACGCAAGCTGCAAGACGTAGACTGAAGATTAAACGATTAGTTTCTATTATTAACACTGGCAATAGCCAGTGTTAGTAAGGGTCAGCCTAGGGTCTCTATGTTTAACTTTCAACTTTGACCGTCAACTGCACTGTTTTACAGTTTAGCTGCAATTCTAAAAGTAACACGAATCAATAAACAAAAATGGAACGTTAAATGTTTAGAGTAAGGGTCTAAAAGTCAAAACCTAGAAGGAACATGGACAAGCTTTGACAGTCAGGGTCTAGGTATAAAATGTTGTCAGTAAAAGGCTGTTAAGCATTAGACCCTTACTACCCGATGGCCAGCAATAAATACATTTTGACGAAAAACTGCAAATCGTCCTACAAAGACCCATGTGATGATCCAGTGGTAGTAGGTATACGTATCCTGCTGTCTGGCTTTTAGTTTGATTTGATTTATTAAGAGCATATGGCCCTGAGCTGTTCGCTCAACCTTAATTCTAATTCATATATAGGCAAGCGTACAAAGATCACCCCATATTCTTCTCACCATACGACAGTAAGAACAAAGAAGCTTTTAGTTCGTCCAGGCTTTTACATTAACTCTAAGGACCGGGGTTGATTGTGCAAGCCATTGTTGCTTGAAATCGTTGGTTCCAACCTGGAAAAGAAATGAAATAAAAATTCCATGGTTGAGTGCGAACTTCAAAACCGTCCCACGCATTTGTCCCTACAAGCCCCAAACCAAGAAAACGATAATATTCAGAACATGTTTTCATGTCTAAACGTTCAACTGTATAGGCCTTCCCAATTTTTCGCTAGCCAAGAGCAAAGAGACGTCTATGGGATTTAACATGGGAATAACATTACTAGAGCTGCCAGCTAGATAGACTATATCATGAAAACAACGTTATTGATGCATCTTTCTCTCTATGAGTGGTGGATACTCATCCTTTAACGTTTGGTGTTTCTTCAACCCTGCACTTTTCCCTTACATTTTCCGCAATTTGCAAGATTTCGGCAGCATTGGGATATGTCCTCAACATGCCAAATATGCTTTTAGTTGCGTACAGTTTACAGACACATGTCTGCTAGTGAAGTCAAAAAGGGTTCAAATGGTTTTGCAGTCATGTCATTATCATCAACATTAAATCTTTTAATATTCGGTTGTTTCTCTGCAATCGGATGATCTACTGTCACTTGGTGCTGACACACTAGCGTCTGTCTAGACGTAGGGTAGATGGCCGACTTGGCTACCGTTCAGGCAGTAAATTGAATTCAACTGAATCACTAAGATACTGGTGTCTCTTACTGCAAGAAACGTTTAAAACAAAATCCATATCTTGATCACAGGGTCCAATCAAGTAGGAAAAAAAGGTAACTTTTTTAAGAAGTGGGATTTCTTTTAAAATCATGATGAAACATTTGTTAGGCCAAATTATGTCACATTGCTTCTCGCCTATGTACTATGATTGCTATAGTAAACGTTTGACGTTGTAAAAGGATAGGTAGGTCAGTTGCACTGGCTTCTTTTCGCAAAGCAGGGCATGCTGCTTCACCGTGCAACAAAATAAACTTTATTATAGATAAAGTAAAGGTACAGAATGATAATTTAGATGAAGGTAGATCAGATCTAAAAAAAAGTCTAGGAAAGGTGCCATAGCCACCCAAAAAACTCTCTTCTTCTAATGTGTCTTTTTAATAATGTTAACAGAATTGTATATACATATAAACATTCTCCCAACGAAAGTGCAGATGAAGGCAGGCTTGATGTTGCGTGTGATTGAAGTTATCAATCCAACCAAAAAACAAAACTTGTAAAGGAGAAGCCGTCGAGTTTCCAAAAATGATCGGCCTTTAAAATTAGTGATATCATTCAATAAAGGAAAAGCCGCCAAGGTTAACCCTGTTAACCAGCAAACTTGGCACATTGACATCTTCTTTAAGTTATTTGTATGACTACTTTCTTAGACTGCTGAAACATGTTAGACTTAGAACTGTGGAGGAATATGGCTCCGACGTTGACATTTATGCAATCCATCCTACTTCCAGTAGTAAAATTACAAATGGGAATAATTTTTGCTCAGCTTTTGAGCCTTCCTCTGATTTATCACCCGATGGGCGATATCCCTTACATGGCCAATCAGCTCGGCCTTCGGGCTTGTCATTATCTTGACGTAGTTTTTGCGGATTGGACATGTTCAAGATATCGCCCATCGGGTGACAATTCCGATACATTTCGCCAGGGGTGGGGTCGCTATTGCTTAAAATAATAATGCCCCCAAACTATTTCTTGAACGTCAGTGTCAGTATATTTCAGACTTTTCCACTCTGCTGTCAATCTGTCGGAATTCCATGCTTTTCAAGACCTGGGAAAAGGCCTAAGTAAACTTTTCCAGCTTTTCCAGCCTACTTATGAACCCTGCTCGCATATGCTCAAATATCCACTACCTTACCCATGAAAACCTCGGTTTGTAGATATCTGAACGCTCCCACGAATCCATTAGTTGCGTGTCGTCTTATCCAAGGTGTGACGTCACTTCCGGTTTTAAAGCGCTCTGTTGAGTTAGCTTAGTTCTGATTGTAGTTTTCGAAGGTGAATGCATGACGCAACAACACGATGCGTGTGCGATGTCAAGTGTGGAGCCAAACTGTCCAACATTCGCGAATTTGGCTGTGCTGGATTGGTGGTTGTAGAATGAAGAGGTACTACTAGTCGGTTTACTAACGCCACCTGTTTTTCCAGTGAATACGAAAACTACTGACATTCCCGAATATGCCTGTTTACTTTGGTATTACGCTGAGTGTGTACGTGACGAATTTTGTTGTGTAGTTATGAAACCTTGATCATTGTTGATGACTATGACAAATCTTTCATACAGTCTGTTATACAGTATAAATCGAATAAATCTGAACTAAAAAAAACCTAGGCTTTATGATCAATACAGATTGTATGTTTACCTTCCTAGAGGCATTGGATGCAATAATGTTGGCACCAGAACCGAGTAATACAAACGTGAAGTCCCATTTAAGGTTCCCTAAATCTTGAATTGCCTTAATAAGGTTTTTAGTTTTAAAAATCCGTGGCTCTGGATGGAAAAGTTTTCAGAGACAGTGGCCAAATTGCCAAAGAAGCATTTCTTAATCTGGCCCATTACGGCCCGAACCTAATGCTTACACTTATTTGTGTCACATATCCCGATATCCTGTAGGTTTGGGCGCCACACTTATGCCTACCGTGCCAAACGTAAGGACCATCCTATTGCATTTGAGTCCTAGACCTACAGCAAAGTGAGACTTGGTTATGTGCAATTCGACCGAGAAGCACTTTCATTGTGTTTGAAGTAAAGCATTTGAAATTACCTTTATTGTTGGCCCTTTATACTGCAAACGGATCAAAACGCCTTGTTTTGGATATTTTGGAATAAAGTGGGCATCCCTGCAATGGCTGCCACGTGCATTCAGTGTAGGGCGCTATTCTTAAATGCCTACGGTTTTTTACTTCAATATATCCAGAGCAAGTGCAACACTGCAGCTGATTTTCTTCCCCGTATGCCGTATGAGGAGCCGAAAATAAACCCGACAGAGTCACTGTTATGAATTTGTGAACAACTGAGTTTTGCCATTTCTGATTGGCCAGCTGGAGAAATTTACTCTTAAATACCGTGTTTTGTTCCAGGTGTATCGGCGCACTGATGACGGCTGACCCCTCTGAGTAGACAACTACGAATTGAAACATTATTTTTTCTAGTGCAGTAAATTATCTTTAGAGCATAAAACTTTTTTTCTGGGAACAGAGGCTCGTAATTCCTGAAGTCTTACGTTCGTATGTGTTGACTGAACTACATTTTGGGCATTGCGGCTGTGGTGTCGCTACTTGTGCACGACAATGGCCGCTCTCAATTTAGGTTCCTTTCTGTTAACCTTCCAGATTGCCATAACCCACACTATTAGATTAGCTATTGTTATTGTAATAGTTATCTGGCCATACATCCGATACTTGCTGTCACATGATCATACTGTATATAAACACTGAACAACAGGAAGTAAACTGTCTCTCCAGTTGTAGCTTACGCAACACTTGTGTGTGTCTTTATTTATTATGCCATAGTTACCAACGCGGTACAGGGTGTGCAGCCAAGGTACACAATAGTTGGCTGGAATACAGCACAGCGGCATTTTTAGAATAAAAGCGCTTGCTGCCTCGCGTATGGTCAGTGACGGCGCCAGGGGTGGGCCATGACCCCCGCCCCCCAAATATTCATGGCCCACCCCAACCAATACTCGGGTCACCACCATAAAATAAAATATAAAAAAACTTGCAGGGCTAAACTTGAAAACAAATGAATAAACGAAACTTTTATTTTTTTTTATTTTATTTTATTTATATATGTATTTTTTTTTTAGCAACTTTGCAATACGTGTGTACCCTAATTTATTTTGTGTGTTTATGGGGCTTATTTTACAAATACATTGAACTGTATTGAAACTTAGGTTACGTTAAGGTTGAATTAAACGGAATAAAAGTGCCTAATGTAGATGCCTTGAAAAAAAAATCCTTGGCCCACTCTGTTTCCAGATGTGCCCTCTGTCGGCCCCCCAAACAATTTAGTCCTGACGCCGTCACTGAGTATGGTGGCCAGGAATTGACGCCGACCTAGAAAAATTAGTTAAAACCTGTGACTCCTGTCTGTTAAATAGGGATGGTGAATTTCACGGCAAGAAGATGTTTGGGAAAGACCAGCAAAGCCATGGTTTCGAATTCATGTAGATTTACTGAGCCTCCGTGTACCCTTGTCGGCTTGTAGGATGACCTATTGGCTATAACTTTTCACACAATGAAATTTTTAAATTATTTAAATAAAAAGTTAATTGCCGTAAATCACTAATGTTTTTAGACGGATATTGTTAATGCAACTTTTCAAAATAACAAAGGAAAGTTATACGAGTTAAGGTATGCATTGTAGGTGTTGTGAAGCACAACGTCTGTTATAGATGTTGTAAGACGCAACATCTGGTACAGGTGTTGTTAAACACGTCTCTTATAGGTGTTGTGATTACAATGTTTATTAAAAAAGGGGACAAATAGGTGTTGTGATAGACGTTGTGAATCACAATGGCTATTTTTGCAGTGTAGGTAGCTGAAGTGGTACTTCTTTCCCAAGCATGTTTGCATGTGATACACTGTAAAAATTGTGATTCACAAGGTCTATCACAACACCTATTTGTCTCCTTTTTACAAAACTTTATAGTCACAACATGTTGTGTTTTACAGCACCTATAATAGACTTTGTTTTTACAACACCATTAACACATACCTTAATTGTGTTAACTCGTTTAAGTTTGGTTTGTTATTTTAAAAAAGTTGGTGGGAAGGGTTATAGCCGATAGGTCACTCTTCAAGCACATAGGGCAATTGAGGATCATGAGCCAATGCTGACCATATTGTCCTGACAACCCGAATGAACGAGGATTTGAACACATGGAAATTAGTGCTAAAAACACCCACTTTCGTATTTCCACAACTGTGCATTTGTTGTGGTATTCAAATTCCTTGGGTACTTTTTATTAATTCGTCTGTACCATCAGAGCAGTTTT
Organism: Lithobius niger; assembly: GCA_023313725.1. Taxonomy (NCBI): domain Eukaryota; kingdom Metazoa; phylum Arthropoda; class Chilopoda; order Lithobiomorpha; family Lithobiidae; genus Lithobius; species Lithobius niger. Next base: position 9,524 of record JAHWFP010272014.1, read on the forward strand.
AAACAAATTAAGGGGCAGGCAGCCATTTGATGATATTGATGGTATTAACTACAACTAATTAACAACTTAGCCAAAGAGTTATTGAGTCAGTCTAATAACCTCAGAAGCTTCTGCAGAGGGTCAGCTCACCAACGGTTACTCTACTAAATTTACAGTTTTTCACAAACTGTTTGAACAACGGTTCTTAACAATATAAAATAAAAAGTAAAGATTTTTGCAAAATCCAGTCACAACCTAAAGGATGCAGTTTGGCTGCAATTTTTGCTGTAAAACTAAGGAGCTAAAATTTTTCTTTAGCACAGGTGAAAATTTAGCAAATATTTACTTAATGATAAATCCAGGCACAATTTTAGTTTACCACTTTCGGATATGAACACAATTTAGTCGACAGATTTTCCAAAGACTGAAAATCTTCTCAAAGGTGGACTTCTCAAAGTATTTTAAACCTGAAAAGTTATCCTCAACGCATTTTGTAAAGGGAAACGTTTAGGGCGCGTTTATGCAAGGACAGTTTTCTCGCTTACTAGTTTTTACTTGGTCAATACTAAATCTGCTGGCTGCTTCTCGCCGTTGTCGGAGAATGCGGCTTTCGAGTTGTCTACGTTGTATACGTAGTAACCATGACAACAACGCGGACGCAAATTTTCTCCTCGTGCCTCGCGAGACGACGTACGATGCTTGCAACATGACAGCGTCGATTTATGACAAGAAAACAATTTTTACTGCAGTACACGACGACGGACAGATTCCTGAATACCGGCATTCGAAGGTTTGTCTTCGATTCGATAACTACGACATGGACGCCATGTTGGATTTTGAATTGTCGCTGCGAGTTGCTATTTATTCTGCCGTCGTTTGATCACTGCTAGGAGCTGTTTTTTCAGCGAGAAGAGCAAATTTTGGAAATAGCGTGAAATGGCAACAATGTTGTAGCAGTGTTTAAAATGACTGTTGCACTTTGTTCCTTGTCCGTGTTGTTATTTATGATACATTTAATTTGTTGTCTATTACCGCATTCATTTAATAGAAACGGGAAATTTATCGTAAATAAATAGCGGTTGTCTAGCAAATAGCTTTTGGCGAGCGAGAAGACCTCGTTGCATAAACGAGCCCTTACTCTTTAATTTTCGTGACGACAATCAGTGCCTTGCTAGGTATTTTAGGCGTTCTGGTTTACAACTACAGATGTTTTGGTTGGCAACACCTACAGATTTTGTGGTTTACAACATCTATTCCATAGACATTAACAACAAGCAACGTCTACAAGAATATTAACTATAGGAAGACTAACCTCGAAGTTGTCTTTGTAGATGTTGTGCTTTACAACGTCTAAAACCTCATTATAAGATCCAGAGCGTCCTTATAACTGGTTTTAGTACTACGTATTGTAACTTGCAGCGCCATTTTTGCAGTGTGTTCCTCTAGTCCCAGACTTTCCAGAACTACACCATAATTTCCTAATATCTATAAAGGCTTCACTCTCGCTTTGCACAGCATACCAGCCACTGTTATATAACACTTCCAAAAACTGCCGCTAGGCGTGCTGAAAGCATACTCTGTACAAACTGTTGGTAGTGTTGATTAGTGTTAGCGATGTGGTATTGTTCTCCTTAGAGTTCCCAGTGTTGTGGCACTAAACAAACATTAAATGGTGACTATCTTGAAGTCTTCGGACGATTTATTGCTACCTGAAAGGATAGTTTAATATATTTTTAATTGGAATAGAAAATGCCATTGTGCTATCTACGGTACAGTAAGCACGTACCTTGTTTCTTTGTCTGTTTGAATTTAACGAAAAGCTGCCTCATGAGCCTTTATTTCGGTGTCTAGTACACAAAGAGGTGTGTATTGTTGAGCCATTGTTGTTGACTTGAATAATTTACCGACAACGCAAATGTTCAATAACGTAACTATAGGACCTCAGGGGCCCGTTGACCAACAATCAGGAAGGGAATGGGTGCTTCAAGGTCCTCGTAACCCTGCAAAACAACCGGCTTATTTCCAGCAATTTTAGCCTTTTTGTTTTAACTGTTCAGTGGTTGTAATTGTCTTATTTGTCTACTTTCACAATATTTTACTGTCAAATACGGGCTTTTGAGTATCCCCTTCCCACCCGACTTAGGTGCTCCACTGTAAAGAATCCAAACTTCATTATACTCAGCCTTGTGCATTACATGAAAGAAAGTATTGGCCCAGCACCAGACCAAGAGATTTAGGCTACACAGTACAAGAGGACTAATTTTCTTCTTCGGTTGGTTTGTTTTGGCGAAATCTAGTATTTTTTAAAGTGAGTGTTGAATGGGGGCTCTGTATGCCGCGGGACCCGTTGACTTTGTTAACCCGAGAAGTACAGTCAGTAGTTACGCCAGTGGCAACGTTTCGCGTTTAAAATTCGTGTCTCATGCGTCTCATGTTACATCCATCGGAGACGGCGTCAGAACTGAATTGTCTTAGGGAGGAGGGAGGGGGGACGACAGAGGACACATCTGCAAACATAGTGAACCCAGGACATTTTTCAAGGCAGCCGCATTAGGCATTTTTATTTCCTTTAATTAAAACTGAACTTAACATATATATTTTAACGCAGTCAAATTTTTTTTTTTAAATACGGCCCATAAACAAACAAAATAAATTAGGCTATACACGTATTGCTAAGCTGTACAAAAATAATAAATAAGTAAATAAATAAATTAAAATAGAATAGAGTAAAATAAAATAAACAAATAAAAGCTCAGTTTATTCTATTGATTTCAAGTTTAGCCTGCAAGTTTTTTTATTGTTCTGTTTTTTGGTGGCCTGATCTGATTGTTGGGGTCGGGTCGGGAAGGGGGGGGGGGGTTCATGGCCCGCCCTAGCCCAAGCCTATAACGTTGTCATTAACTTCTATAACTCAACTGCATGAGCAGTCCTTTTTACAGTGAGTTTGCAGTGCGACTGTTGGCGGAATTGGAGGCTAAGCGTCGATTCTTCATGGAAGTTGTGATACAAAAAAAAAAAAAAACCAATAGAAATTGCAACAGTATTTGTCTAAAAAAATACAAACAACCAAATAAAAAAACTACATTCAACCAAGGGCAAAGAAGCGTAATCATCTTTTTTTTACGTACTTAGTACAGGAACTTTCTTTGTTATACCCATTATTTAATTTCTTTGCTCACTTCACGTAATTTTAAAACACTTTATTTTTCACAATTCGTGTATTAACCAACTTCAGGTTTTGGGACTTTATTTGCTTTTAATTTTTCACGAATTTATTTTTTAATTACGATGTAATAAGAATACAATTTGATTTTTAATTTTACTTATATTTTTACTTTAATTTTAATTGTTATTTTTTCTTTACAGTTCCGAGTTCTAGCAATTTTTAATAATCATGTTATACGCATGTTGTTTAATAGAGAAATATCCATTTTCACAAGTTTATTTTGCGGTTACATTGCTTATTTCTAAATAAAGTTTACAGTTTTTAACTTGTATTTTGTTGTGGTGTGGATTTCGGCAGCTGTGCATTTCTAATTGTTCAGCCCTGTGACTTACTCCATAAATCATACTTTTGTTTTAATGTTTATTGGATTTAACGTAGTTAATTTTGTCATAAGTTGTCTCAGCCTGTCTATAATAATTCACACGTACGTCGACAGTTTCACCCTCCCACCCAGCCATGACCATATTTTATATCGACTTGGCTCGTTTATGGAATCGTAAAAAAAAAAAAAAAATAGTTATTTTTCCTTAAAATGTCTTATTTTATTCTTTGTTTGGTTACTTTGTTCGCAAAACGAAAGTAAGTAAAAAGAAACAGTTTAGCAGAGCGTGGTTTCGATCCACGGACCTCTGGGTTATGGGCCCAGCACGCTTCCACTGCGCCACTCTGCTGTAGTTTTGTTGTCGTCAAAATAGCAGGTAAAATATTCTGTTGTAATTCAAACAACTATTGCATTACTTTGTTGCTTGACACCAAGATTGCCAAGGGAACGCGGAGAAGCGTCCTTTGATGAAAGCGCTTTGGATGGTGTTCTTAACTTTCAATTTTATGTTTTCATGAATTTGAAGTAGCCTAAAGAAAATTATAGAAAACTATAAATCTAATAATCTAGATGTTTGTTAATCTGGGTTTAACATTGAGTTGTTAATGAACGATTTCAGTAAAAACGATGCAACTGTTGGTTTCGATTTAGAAGCGAAACTGAAATCATGGTCGTGGCTCAAAGTAAAAATCATAAAATGAATAAAATTGTTCTCACAATTCACATACGTGTTTTAGGGACTAAAGAATGCTTAAAATGTGGAGTGTCTATAGTACATAATGGTTATTTAGGATTGCTTAAATAATAATCCATTACACGTAAAAAAACCGAAACTGAAACGCAATCTCGACTACTAAGAGCGCGTCAGCAAAACGACGCTCCACCGCCTTAGCTCTGAGCTGATGCAAGAGTTGGTAAACTTACAACACATATTTTACCTGCTATTACAAATGCTTGCAAATCGTAGCAGAGTGGCGCAGTGGAAGCGTGCTGGGCCCATAACCCAGAGGTCCGTGGATCGAAACCACGCTCTGCTAAGCATTTTTTAATTTTCTTCCAGCGAATGAAAAATGAATGAAACTTGTGGGAAAAGAAATATTCACAAAGTTTGGTCAAAAAGGAGAGTTAATTTTTGGTAAGAAATGTCTATTTTCCTTCCTTAGAAGATCTTGGAAATTGATTTTATGTAGGGAGCGAATTTTGATATTTACTTAAAAATATTTCCAAAAATAATGTAGAGCCAGTTAATACCAAAATTCCAAAGCAAAATGCGCACAAATTATATAAATTTAATTATAATGGATTCCAGAAGCATTACTCGCTTCTCGCCAGGCCAGGCTTGTTTTTTTTTTTTTTTATTTCTTGAGCGAACGTTGATTCTTAAAATTTATTATTATTTTTTTTTTCATTCCAATTTTAAACTTTAGCAGTAATTTTTGAAGGAGAACAAACCTCGGAAAGGGAGGCTCAATTTTAAACATTGCCAAAAATTTATTAAGGAAAACAAACCTTCAAACTGGTTTTCCGTGTAAATTTTATGATACAATATTCCGTTTTTGCTTGTTTGTTAACTGATACCTCAGAGAGCACAAAAACGCTTGTTGCAACTTCCGGAGCTTACGCAGGGGGTTGGGGGAGGATAGGGGAGGGGCGTGCTTTGCTGGTATTACGTTTTTGCCCACAACGTTCTCAATATTTATGATACAGAATTTAATTTATTTTAATTTGAGCTACCTAGGCTCAAATTAAAGAAAATTAAATTACGTAAAACTTTTATTCCTTACAGAATTTGTCTAAAACTTGAAATTAACCTGTTATAAGCAGAAATAAATGAAAATCGTATTCGTTTCGCCCTTGAAAATCGTATGATTTTGGTTAGTTATTTCTGCTGATTTACAGTTAACAGCGAGTGTTAGACAAATTTTGCGTACTTTTGTATGGTAGTATTACTGCATTCTATCACTGCAGTGTGGTAGTAGCACTGTCTAGCACTGTCTACTACTGCTGAAGGTTGAAAAACAGGTTTGCTTCCTTTTTAATCGCGTACAAACACTCAGCAGCAAGCGCATCCGTGGTGCAATTAGAAAGAATTGTGAACGGGCTGATGGATTCCTGGTTAATCCAACTATTCCATTAACTTTCGCACTTTTGTTAACATGTTCTAAAGCATTGCCAGCTCCAGTTGCATAAAATGGAATTATGTTTCACTTGAAAACCTAGTTTCTCAAGCAAAACTGTTGAAAACTTTAAGACTTTCGATTTCTACTTTTTGCATTTCATGCGTTATGGTGTTTATTGTGAGCACGGAAGTACTAGACAAACCCATCTAGTGAAGAGAGGTGATATCTCCAGTCACCGGTCTTTATTAGTTTAATCAACTGGGATAATTCAATAATCATTCGTATGTAAAGTAACATAGCCTTTGCTGTTGGATTCTTATCCAAAGTTGCATCGAATGAGGAAGGATATCCTTCCGAACCCCTCTCCTTGCTCAAAAAATAGTCCCCCTTCCTCTTTTTGTCAACGTACGGATTTATAATTTCACTTATCAAGAAACCAACTAATACTTGTGAGCTAAGTGCCGAACCAACAATTACTTTGATGTAGTGTTTAATTGTCGGCCGTTCTCAATAATGTCCTTCCTTACCTCCGTCTGAACTCTTTGATTGTTATCACCCAAGCATTGTTTGTTCCCGTGTAGGGATGGGCAATAATGAAATTTCCACTACGCGATTATTGCGGCACCTTGATATGCGACATTTGCGATCATTGCGATATTTCTCAACATGTAGGCCAAGCTAACTTAATTTGATCAATTGGGTCATAACAGTACTACTCCTACGTTAAGCCTATACTAAATAAACATGTTTAGGCCTAGTATTACTACTTCTAGGCCTAAATATACGTACATAATAGTCCTAGTGTATAGTGTTAATACAAAATTATAAACAAAAATTCGTATTTATTCAAAATAATTAAGCACTTTCAAATATTTTAAATATTTGAAATACCACATAAACCGTACTCGTAGATAAACCACACTAAGGAAATTACCTTACCTAAAAAAAGTGTGCACAATCCTAACATTTTCTGCATAATTAGGTGACCTGTTACGATGTGAAAATACTGATATTAATTAATCAATACTCACTTTGTAGCATTAGTCCTGTTAAAATTAGCAGTGAGCAGCAACGTTACCAGAAATTTTTTCCTGATTTTTTTTGCCAAATTTCGGAAAGAAGCGGGAAATGAAAGGAATTTTATTGTTTTTGTTAAGCTTTTCTGTTGGTGCATTACTTAACCCTATTACACAGATAATTCTAGAGAGTCCACATTGGTGGCTACTGTGCGGGGTGAGGAATAGGGCACAGCTAACTTATACCAAATGACAGATTGCTTTTTTTTAAACTCACTTTAGAATACACCCAAAGTACGGTAGGCCAGAAAAAAAATGTCACCAAAACAACCACAATCTTAAAAAAGCGAAAAAAATTAAATTGGTTACAAAATAGGAGTTGATGGCCATCACAAGACTAAAAGAAAGGCTTAAAAAAATAAACGATAGGTTAAAGAAAGAAAAAAAAGATGCAAGCTACGGGATTCGATCTAGGGACCTACCGCACCGCAGGCATTGACACTACCACTGCGTCATAGTCACAGACGCCAGAGCAAGCTTTCGAATCATACATAAGGCATGCAAAGCTGAAGGCGGTAACGTGTTGTCTATTGTCTATTGTAGATAGCTGTTTTCGTTAATAAGCCAAACGTTTTCTCTTCAAACGTGTCACAAACACTTAAGACATCAGTTTGGCAATGTGGCATGGTAAAAACTAGTGTGTATCTCGTCGAAATTTATTATATTTTACTGACTGTGAAGAGAGCAACAAATCATCCCTCCACTCGTAGCCACCATCGGTCCCCAACTGAATTCTAATATTAATAGTCTAAAATCTTTTTTTTTTTTAAAAAGGCTTACACAGCAAAAGAAGAAAGGTGATTTCTTAGCTAAACACGCATACATTAGCAAAATATCTGGAATGCAACAAAAAATAATATTAAAGAAAGACGAGTACCAAAGTGGCTGCTCACTGAGATGAATGCAATCTTAAGAATCTAAAGGCAGGAAAAGAATTCTTGGTAACGATTTTTCGTATCCATTTAGAGACCATGTTTATTTAAAAATGTAAGTTAAATGATTTATTAGATATGACTTCAGAACGGGTACAGCTAGAGACTTGTGGTTTGCACTACTGGAAAGCTGGCGAAAAAACAATTAAAATGGTGTATTTGAACGTCAAAATCGGTCAATATTTACCGAAATTATCGATAAAGTTGCGCTCCGATGTGAACCAGATAAAATGAGTTCGAAGCTGCGATGATGGCGAAACATAAAAAGCATTGCGATTACACTATCGCGTGCGGTGTATATCGCGATAATATCGAAATATCACTTTATCGCTCATCCCTATTCCCATGATTCTGCCTAAATAATGTATGCATCCAACCTTATCTATTACCTCTTGTACTGTTACCGCCTTTTTGTTAGGGATACAGGTGTCACTGTAATTTCCCCACTCCATTTCTTCTCACTCTGCTCTATTCTTCGCTGGTTGTCACTGCTGGATGTCATTGCGGAGTTTAGCATGTATTCAATCACCCTGCTGCATGATGTTGATATTGTTTGTGCTGTTCATGTTACGGTGGTAGTGCAAACAGTGTTGGGTTAAGCAGTGTATACATTTCAGTGTCTGTGATTACGGGTTAATGTGATGTTGTATATAATTGTAGAGTGGGCGCATAACTCAGGATTGCTGCCCCAATAAACAAATTACATTACATTACATTACCCAACAATATCCGACCTACTTCCCCCCTCTGTTGGCCTGAAACAGGCTTTTTTTCTGCAACTATCTTTTCAATGGCAACGTCGTGTCTTCCCTAGCTCCTAACTGAAAGCAAAATAGCCGACCTAACCGCCATTTTAGTTAGACCTGGGAGAATCCGTTTTGCCTTCATGCTATGGTGAAGGAGCTTTTTCTCCCGTTCATCAGGCTGATTTCTACTCAACTGATAGAGGGTTAGTATGAACTTGTACCTTCTTAAAGGGACATACCACCTGCTTTGGGGAAAAATATGATTTGCCTTACTTGTTCCATTATCCGGACTACACATGAGTGGGAATATTTCCAGTACCGATTTTATCCCCCCTATAATAATATAATAATAATATAATAATAATAGTTTCCTGTTCATCTCTAGGAATCAGGGTGGATGGGAAGGGCAACATTCATTGCCACTGATACTCAACCACATTTTAAACAAAGTTGTGGAACAACTGATCATTGATACATTAAAAGAGAAACAAGGGCAGAAGAAAAAAAAACAAAAAAAAAACGATTAAAATGGACGGGATAAAAAGGGTTGCAGATTAAAATCATTAAGTTTACGCTTGAAAGTCTGTACCGAGCTAGCCGAGACAATGTCTTCCGTCAGTGCATTCCAAACAGGTGCAACCCGGACCGAGAAAAAAAACTTCCTACAATCAAGACGGAAAGGTGGTAGCTTCAATTTAAGAGAGTGGCCACGGGTTTTAGTGTTCCCAGCCAACTCAAAAAAAGGTAGACAAGCCGCTGGCACATCATTCAAAATGAGGTACACCAGGGCAAGATCAGCCCTTAAACGGCGCAACTCAAGAGTTTCCAGACCCAACATCTGAAGCCGTTCACAATATGGTTTATTATGTAGTCCTGGGATAGACTTAGTGTAACGGTGCTGAACTGATTCCACTCGGTCAATATCCGAAAGCTGGTTTGGTGACCATACCTGGCTTGCGTATTCAACAAGTGGTCGCTCGTAGACCTTGAATGCCCAGGCCATAATCGAGTGATCTCCAGAGGAG
>JAHWFP010272020.1:589-32458 GCA_023313725.1 Lithobius niger
ATTTTGGATCTTTTGTTAAAATTTTTAATCTTCTCCCCGAAGGCGCAATTGTCAGAATTAGATTACAGTTAATCTTCGTTAGCTGAACGTGTCTTTCCCTTTTTTGCCAGTACTCCAAAAGAATAATGGTTCGTCTCAGGACCTATTCTGAGAAAAGAAAAACAGCAAAAACAACAAAACAAGTTACAAGCCTGCACCCTAACAAAACCCTAGCCTGCATCCTGGATATATACGATGTAACTCAGTCGCATTCATAATTATATCTTGAACTTAATAAAATTTAAATTTAGAATTAGTCCAAAACAGCTCAAATATAAAACAGTTCAAATATAATATTCCTTTTCGCTTCCTAGAAAAGATGACTTCTTAATCTTGCACTTCCGTAGCACTGCTCAGCAACAGGTCAAGTCATGACAAAATCTCTTGGCTGTTCAACGAACGCCCTAAGCTGACGCTTACCCCAGATTTGACTTCGCACCTCTCAGTTGGCATTAAACATCGGTAGTTTTGGTTTTCAAAATCGCCGCCTGATGGCGTCACATGGCACAACCTCCAACTGGACATCTGAAACACTGCAACAGTAGGACAAAGATGATTGGTTAGCACTAGAGCATCACCCCACCTTCCTTCAAACGATTTCATTGGTGCAAGCCTCGATTGGCTCGCCGCCGTTGAATAATTAAGAACTTCCTTCAAACGATTTCATTCGAACTTCGATCTTGACGGTGTACAGCACAGATTAGTATTCGGTGATTTTCAGTGGATTTTTAAAACTGATTGAATCGACGACTGTACGATTAAGTGGTTTACGTTTTCAGTTAATTATTCAAGTGCCCCATTTCTACTGCCGCTTCTCGGAGACGTTAGCATAGATGGTATAGCACAATACTACGGTCGCAGCGTACGTTAGAGACAAAAACAGTTCAACCATAAGGCCATAACCTCAGTAAGTGATAGTTCGGGTTAGCGTAGCTTAGTTCGGAACGTATTAGTTTAGTTTCTTCTTAGGAACGGTATTTCGAATAAGCCTTTTACGGAATAGTTCGGAATAATTTCACATAGCCTTTTAACGGAGTAGCTGAGAATTAGCTCGTATAGCATACGAAAATATAATCCACCCATTAGGAAAATTGAGCATGGATATTATCGGAATTTTTCAACGGGATAATTGATCTCGAGCTACAACTATACAACGGAATAGTTCACTTCCAAACGGTGCATTAAGAGTTGGCGTTCAGTTCATTTCCACGTAACGTAAATATACAGCTGATGCGAGTTTTTCGATGCTTCACGACGGGCTAACTTTTTCTAGGGATGGACGGCCATTTACAATAAGTACTTAATATTATTAAATACTATAAAGACTTAGTGGTAGTATCAATAACAACGTTAGTTTCAGGTTTTCAATAGCAATGTTTGTTTAACCATAAGTTTTAGGTTTTCAAATAGCAATGTTAAATGTTTAAGCACACTTTCAACATGCTAACTTTAATTAATACCCCCGTTAGTGCAAATTATGTAACTAGTCGCACGACCAAGGTGAAAACTGGCGTACAGGTATTAAGCATTATAACACAATGCCCTTCGCAAGGTAGACTACCCTACACAATGAACAAGCATGATAGCCTGGTAAGGCCCCTCATCCACCCTAAAAAAATATTTTTTATAATTATTTCTGTTTCCATGAATACTCGTGATTAAATACAATTTTAAATGTTAAGATACCCAAAATAGTTTTTTTTTTCCTCACAAGGTTTTAATTAACCAATAGCTTATAACTGACAACGTCCTTAGCCTGTAATGAAACGGTTTTTTAATTACATAATAGTACCACGTTAGATATTGTTTTAAATAACCAAAACACTCCTAGCAACAACGTAGCGCTGTGTTTCAACGCTTCCAGTAATTAGTTCTGAATTGGGCCCAGACAGCTTTAACAGCAGTGTTCCCCAATCAACACTTTTGAAAAATTGTTAACTTTATTAAAACCAAAGAGGCACAACTACCTCGCCCAGGTCACTGCTTAAGGCAATGAATAATTTGTTTACAATTAGCTGTTAAGTATTAATTTAAACCGTCATAAATCAGCTAAACCCAACTCACACCCAATTAAACAATTTTACTTGCTCTAGTTGAGTATTAGACCTGTTCAGACCAGTTATCGAAATCTACAACATAACACTAGTACTAAACGTAATGTTCAACTTACAGTTTACTAGAGTTTACTAAACTGTTCATACTCAGGAGAATGGAATACTGTTCCTTCCCCAAGTTAAAACTCAAACAATCTAAACTACAGTTCCAGCAATAACATTCCACTTCCTCCTTTTTTAAGTAACTTAGTTGGACAGTTTATTCAAGCTGTAAGACTTGAATAGAAGTAGCAAACAATACTTAGGCTTTTGATTACATACGTTACCGCACATTATGCGTTTAAGCAAGCTAGACCGAGACTACACATTAAGTCATTTAAACAACAATTAAGTTGTAAGCTCGTGACCCCTTACGGCCCAAGCCAGTCTAACTTAACCAAGACCCCTTACGATTTTGGCGAATTGCACATTGCAAAGCAATGACTACCAATTCCATAAACCCAAACGCTGATATTGTCAACTTATCAACGCTATGGCTAATAACACATGGTTGTTATAAACCTTAAGTCAAGTCAAAAGCTTCGTAAATAGCCTTTAAACTAAAGGTAAATTTTAACAAAGCTTCCATCGCACTAGCTTTCAACTGACGGCTTTACAACAATTAAATCTTTTAGAAATACTCTTGGCATATTAAATCTTTTTAAACCATACACAGGGTTTTAAATCTTTTAAGGTAGCCTCAGTATTCTAAATCTTTAAGTAAGCTTCAAACCCAGTTTACACAGCTTTTTAAACATGTAAGTCTAAACACCTTACAACTATTTTAAACCATACACAGGGTTTAAAAAAAAATCTTAAACATAGCCAGCATTTAAATCTTTTAGGAATACACTTGGCATATTAAATCTTTTCAAACCATACACAGGGTTTTAAATCTTTTAAGGTAGCCCTAGTATTCTAAATCTTTTAACATAGCTAGTTTTCACAAATTAAATCTTTTGGACGTGCAGTCACTTTAATTCTTTTAAACCATACACAGGGTTTTAAATCTTTTAATCATACACAGGGTTTCAAACCATACACAGGGTTTACTATTATACTCACCATCCAAATGTTTTAATTAATTTTTCCACAGAAAATCTTAGTTGTTAATTGAACCATTAATTAAACCACCAAACTAAGTTTTCTAATTGACACACACTTATCCATTAACCCCGCGATGGCCGCCCATCCCAAAGCAACTTAAAACCAACTGGCTTAGAATGGCGCACTGCACATCGCGTCTATCAACGAGTTTACAGTACCTTGTGTAACTAGCGTTACCCACAGAATGTCCATCTTGATTACCAGAAGCTACATCCATGGTTCCCGGGTGACACTGCACTGGTGTTTCTTCTCCCCGCAGAAAAAGGTTAATAAAACTCTTTTGCCTAATAATACTATTAGGTCTTACCAAAAAGCCATTACATCCCGCCTCGTCGCCACTGTAACGTATGTGGCCCTTACCATCATTAGGCCACTGGCCTACTAACCTAAGGCTTAACTAGGAATGAGTTCTCTACATGGCTGGGTTAAGGTGTGGCATAGTTTGTCAGCTCTGCCTTATAAGGGGAGAGTCACATGACACTACATGCAATAAGTATATACAATAAGAAGAGTGCACAGGGAAAGGATCTGTGGCTCCCTCTGGTTAAGGGTAGGTAACGTAGCAACCCCACAGGGGGGGGGGGCGGGCTGTAACTAAAGACTGGTGCATTTCCGGACCCATGTTTATAGGACTTTTTCTTCTTATCTTTGATCACACAGCGGACCCTCAAAATATTTGACACCAATTTCCAAACACCCTGTATAAGGCAGATGATGGTTGTGGTGTGGGCAGCCAACTATGCCCAACAATCCAACTTGGCAAACGAACCCGATCATGAAGCTGCTTAATCTGTTTTGAGTCATGATGCTGGAGCAAAGGAAAAACAGCCTTCCTTCTTTTCATTTGATAGTGCTCTTTCTCAGCCATCTGAAATTAGAAAATCTGCAGAGAACAAATATAATAGAATAGAAGTAAACTGAAACCGAAATTTGAAGCTTTGCTCTGATCAGAATGATCGTTTGAGTGCAACTGGAAATGGCCTAAATACTGACGGTAATCGAAACCGAAACGTGTTGCAGTGCAATGATGTTAGCCCTGGCCACAACAATACTGTAAGTGCCGCTGGCGATGATTGTTTCGAATGACAGACAAAACGAAAGCACCAACAGCTATTCTGGAAAAGTGGCTTACGGTAACACTACTGTGGGTTTTATACTGTATCCTCCCCCTCATTAAATTCCCACTATTACATTGACGGATCGATATCAAACTGGATACGAAATGCAACAAACGGCTCCATATGTGTGATAAAGATGGATTCTACAAAGTAAATACAAGTCCACCAGGAAAAGTAGAAACAGTGGAACTGGCAACAAAACATCAGCCCAGTAAATGACCTTACATCATTTGTGGCACGTCTAGACCCTGATACCAAGGAGGCAGAAATGAATAAACACCTTTCAATCTTGGACATTAGAGCCACAGTCGTGCGATGTACACCTCAATCAGAAGCCCCCTCTTATTCTTCCTTCAGAGTCACTATTGACGAGGGTGATCACCCATGAGTCATCAACTGTAAAGCCTGGCCGTTTGGCACTGTAGTGCGGCCTTATCAATTTAGAAACCGTGACTCTTCGTCCAACTTTCCCCATTATGAAGACTCATCTTAAAATACTTCCTTTAACTGTAAATCTCTGCTGAGAGCCTATGAAAGAGTTGTAGAGGTTTGTGATGCTGTTGGTATTGTGCTATTACTAGAATATTGGCTGACACCACAGAACCTCGGTGTGTTGAGCCTTGTGCATGATGATTTCTGTGGTTATGGGGTTTCAGCTGTTGATGTGGCTTCAGCAGTTATCAGGGGTGCCCATTTGGTGGTGTTGCTGCCCTGTGGTGAAGGAGCATTGATTATGTGTCAATCCTTAAATTTGGTAACAGCAGGATGGTTGACCTACATGTGAATAAGAAGGCTGAAATTTTGTTTCTTGTCTGTATTTATCTACCCTCCAACACATCTGCCAGCAAGGAGATTTTTTTGGACTACCTTGGTCGCCTGAACAATATCATTGCTAGCGAAAGCTTTGACGATATCATGATTATTGGTGACTGGAATGCTCATTCTACTTCTGAGAGATTCAAAGAGCTCCATAATTTTGCTATGGTGAGTGGCTTCCACATTAGCAACACTTATTTGCTTGAATCAGACAGCTACACCTACACCAGTGACATGAATATGTTTGTCACCTCATGGCCTGGCCACTGTTTAAGCAGCGCAAATACTCATAACAGCATCGCCAACATTACCATTGACTATGGTAATCCCCTGTCCAACCATCTTCCAATGAACCTTTCTTTTGATACCAAAATTGCGTTACCTTACACTAACTTGTACAAAGAAACTGCAACACACAGGACAGTTAACTGGAGTAATGTTAGTGAAGTTGACCAAAACACCTACAGGGACAACACTGCCAGAGCCGTCGATGCTATTGTAGTATCTGATGCCATAACCTGTACTCATCTTAACTGTGCTAATGAAGATCACCGTTGCCAAATCGACAGGCTGTATCTGGAAGCTGTCCATGACCTCCACACAGCTGCTTCTATCCTTTGTCCACACCCTGAGTGTAGTGAATAAAGTTGCAGTCATATCCCCGTTGTTAAAGACTCAACTAGCTTACACAGGACAGCCTGCAACCCACGACCTGGGAATTCCTGTGGGAGAAGAAACAATGTTGTCGGGTAGAATGCCCATGTAAAAACCTCACCTGACAGGCGTTTCTCAAATTGAGAACGAGTGGTAGCCCTAGACAAGACTATTTGTGGATGGAAATGTCCAAAATTCGTAAATTCTTCAGACGTAACCTTAGACAATGCAAACGAAATGAGGTACGGATGTGCACTGATGTCCTTGCCAACAAGCTTTCTGCAGATGGCCCTGTAGAATTTTGGATGAGGTTAGGAAAAAGTCCATAAATCATGCACGAAGATCTGACAATATCGAAGGGTGTGAAAGGTGATGAGGGTATCACCAGACTTTGGGTGGACACGTACAATAATACCTTCAATGCTGTGCGGCCGGTGACAAAACATGTTGCTGAAGTTGATGATTTTCTGGTCACTGGAGATGGTATTACCCCAACATTGATGCAAGATGCATCTGAGCACATGCTCAATCAAAACACACCAGGCAGCGATGGGAGCCAGAACGAACACGCAAAATTTGCTTCCGCAAGCTGAGGGATCTTCTAGCACATATGTTTAATGCAATGGCTTTCCACTGCTGAATATCGCTGGGGATGTCTGATATTTTTATTTCACCTGTTATGAAGCTGAAAACTGGAGATCTTACTTCAACCAATAATTATCGGCCCATTGCTCTTGCCACCACCTTCTCCAACAGTTTGGAACGAGTTGTCGCGTCTTCCTTAAGTGACTTCTTGCACACGACGATAGCCAGTTTACCTTCAAACCAAAGCATGGTACAGATCAATCGATTCTTAAAGAGACTGTGAAGCTTGCTAGAATTGGGAACAACCTATTATATGCTGCTTTCCTAGCCAAAGCCAACAATCGAGTTAATCACAGTACACAGTGCCATATATTGATCAAACGTGAGCTCCCCAGGTGGTGTGTGGGTACTCTGCGGTAATGGCTATGATCGCAGCAGATACTTGTGGGATGGGGCTCGTCCTTTGTCACAGCGGTTCGGAGTTTCAAATGGTGTTTGTCAGGGAGTAGTATTGTTTCCATTATTGTTTAACATCTACATTGACGAACAACTCCCATAATTCCACACCGTCAATACTGGAATTCTCTTTGGTGGACTAACATCAACCACTGTGCTACGCCGATGACCTAGCTCTTCGCTGCTCCTCAGCTAAAGGCTTACAACTTTTGTTAGACTGTTGTGTCTTGTGTCAATGTAGGAACGTCCCTAGATTTCAAATTCAACCCAACCAAATCTGTCAGTTGTTTCTTACCTGGATGCAATGGTTTACTAAGAAATCTAGAGCGCTCTACATATTCTTGAGCATATGTTCAGCAAGTGAACTACCTAAGCACGGTAATTTTGCAAGACCTAAGAAATGACAGCAATATTCTCAATCAGCAAAGAAATACCTCTATTAGGGCAAACACCATTCGTAGGTGGTTTTGTGGTTGCAGCTAGAAAGTTGTGGGCACCGCATACTCTTCTTATATGATACATATCTACGGCATGCATTTCTTGACAAACAGTTCAACCTAGTGCCTGAACAGCCTGAACAGTGCTATAATAACAGCCTACGACTTTTGCTTGGCTTGCCCACCTAAAGCAGTGCCAGTATGTTGTTTGCAACCTTGGTAAAAACGGTAAATCCGTAGACGGAGGAAATATGCTTTATTGAGCAGACTGTAGCCTACTCCTCGGAAAATCCGATTATGAGGGCAGCTGTGGACTCAAAGTTTCCCCTACAGTCAGGGATACCTTCAGGGGTGTGGGGATTGCTTCAGTGTATGCCATGAAAGTAGTTCCTGTTTTGTTCTTGTCTGGTTTAGTACTTCTTTGGTGTGTGATTGTATTTGTTTTATTTTTAATGCTTCTAATATGGACCCTTGCTGGTCTGAAATAAAGTTAAATAAAAGATAAACTAAAATAAATTTTACTACTTGAGTTAGACCACTTCAGTTTGCTACAACTACACGAGACCTATTGTTAAGAAGTGATCATAAAGGTAAGTTGGAAATAGTTCAGAGATGGGCCTTCTGAGTCATTACTGGCGAATACTGGAATGGCGTGGTTTCTGACCAGTTGTGACACCTTTACAACTCTTAGCCAGAGAAGGTGGCCAACACATTGAATGGTTGTGTAAAATCAAACACGCCCTCCCTTTCATTGAGCTACTGTCAGGACCAAAACTCGCATTTCCAAGAATGACCACTCCCAAAAGAACAAAAGGTTCCACCGTGACTACCGTACTTCAAGTGTTCATTCTGTCTGTGATCTGCTAAGGACTAGAACTGCCTTCCTGCTTGCATTAGGTAGAAGCAGCACTAAGTCAGGTTACTAATAATTATTAAGGCCTAAGGACTGCACAAATTATCGTGCTTCATTATCAAGCATCACATTAAACTTCCTGCTTGGGTTCTTGATAACGCGGCACGATCAGCCTCGAAACATCGCATGATTATGAATATTTATTTATTGACCTTAGTCGTAGCACCATAAGGCAATAGAACAACATCAAAATTACAAACAAAACCAATAAGATTAAGCATTTGTGTGGCTGCATGGTATATGAGAATGCTGAGCAACCAAGCTTTTCTTGAATGCAATAAAGTTCTGAGTTCGTACAGTTTCACCTGTTAGCTCCTTCAATGCTAAGTAGTTTTGAGGGAAAAAAAGAAGTGGCTAAAACGTTTGTTCTGCACTGTTACCTCCTAAACTTTTTTGCATGATCATGCCTTCCCATGTCGTGAGGGACGACAAGGTAATCAACAGGATACAAAATAGTGTTCTTGTGGTATATCTTGTGGAAGAGACCAAGTTGTTTGTCCTTTCTGCAAACACTCAATGGCTGTCATTGTAAAGTACTCGTCATGCTGGAAATTCATGTGTCATAAGTAAATTCACTAAACACCATCCAGGTACCATGATGCTGCACCCTTTCAAGAACATCAATTAAAACTACTTCTTTCGTGTGTGGTGGCGTGCCATAAAGTGCAAGGTTTATGAATCTGTCTATAGCATTTGCTTCAGCACACAGGTTTAAAATGTGGTTATTCCATTTTGGCTTGTTGTTTATTTGGACTCCTAAAATGAAAAGAGTCCACCACCTGAAGACTACTACCACTCGTATTGTACTCCAGAATCATTACATTTTTTATTTCTGTAAACTGATAAAACCATGGTCTTGCTTGCATTCAGATTAATTTTCCACTTCATTTTCCTATTTGATCCAAATTATCCTGCAACACATCCCCGGATAAATCAGTACACGTCAATAGTAAACTTATGTATTTAAAACGTCACACAATAAAGACAAAATAAATAATAAATATACAAACCAACCCATAAAAATTCATGAGATCCAGTGAACTCCATTACATACAAAGCCAAAAAATCCACTTTGAAACGGTGAGAAACAAGAATTCTCGAGCCACTACAGCAGTTCAGTAGGCTTCAATGCACAAAGCAGAAACAGAAAACCAGATCACAGCTTGGTGAAGTATTCATCGAGGGATGCCGTAGCAGGTATGGTGTTTAGAATTGAGGCGGCATTCCCCCGTTGTGCAGCTACACATTTCCTTTGGATCAAATAGGCCGTGGCCCGCTTCTCCCCACTATCATTGATAATCAAGCTGCCAATAGCCTTTATCACTGGCACCCAATGGACCCAAGCATCTCGATGGCAACAGGGCAAAGCACGTAACAGTGGCCCAGGTACTCGTACTTTGCCCTTTTCCTAGCTTCAGCAGCAGAATCGGCACTCAGAGCCTCAGCAGATGTAGCATTAGGAAGGACCAAACAGTCCGTGCAAGTAAAGTCCTAAACTAGTTGACGTACACCCACCCACGAAATCAAGGAGATGCCATCTGGATACTTGCCATTTTCACGGCCTAGGCCCAAAGGTTCAAGAAGTGATGGTATCCCAGCAGAGACGAGGAACCGCTTCAGAAGATCATTAACGGAAGCATGACGAAACCAACGGCCTACACTCCTCTTGCAATTGAGGCTGTGCTGCCCGAAGCGTCGATATGAGCGCCACAATGACACATGCGCTGTTCGCAGATCAGGTAACCGAGGCATAAAGGGATGTGATGTGGAAGACCACATCGTCAAGATGTGTTCCGAGCTGTGGTGATGGGAGGGTGTTAAGCCAGGCACCAGATCATCAGTAAGCCAGGCACCGAATCATCAGAATCATCTGCAGAAAGTGCTCTGGTGGATTTAATAACTTCAGTTAAGTCATTTATCGGTACCTTCCTAAAACACCGAACAGGGCAAACAAAACGCACCACTGTTACAGACAGTTTGGCTCCAAACTTGACGTCGCTCGTGCGCAGTAACGTTGCGTCAACCGTTTAGTGCCTTCCAAAACTGCAATCACAGCTCAGCAAAATCAACAAGCTCAACAGAGCATTCGTTACATCATACCTTTAACGTGAACGGACGTTGCTAGGCTATCCCAGTTTGATTAACCCAGTTTGATTAACTGGACCAGGCTAGGCTAACGGATGTGACCAGGAGCAAGCAATGCCAAATTACAAACCATCTCGGGGAAGTGGTGGCGTGTGGCTGCCAGAGGTGGAGCTTTTGAGCACGCGCGAGGTAACAATTTTGCTGGAAACAGACTAATCGCTGACGATGGTTTACGTAAGCAAGCCATATCAACGCGGCTATAGTAAGGAATGAGCGGAACTGTCACCAACAGTGGTGCATTTGGTTCGTTCTGTTCGGTGCTTTAGGAAGGTACTACTCGTATACTAAAAACAGATTAGGTCTGCTTAGACCCCTGTGGCACTCCTGATGAGACTGGAGCTTCTGACGACCTCGCAATGTTTACCACAACAAATGGCTTCCCGTGCTGAAGGAAAGCACGACACCACTCAACAAGTTGATCAGATGCACCATAGCAAAAGCAAGAGGTCGTGAGGCACAGAATCAAATGCTTTGGCCATGTCTAAGGCTACAAGGTCAACCGCTCCCTCATCGATACCACCATCAATGCCGTGAATCAAATTGAGAAGCAACGGCTTACATGATGATCCTTTTCGGAAGACATACTGACTCTGAGAGAGATGGTTGTTCAATTCCAACAAGTGTGCCACAAGACTGCTAACATAAACGTACCTTCCTAAACGACCGAACAGAGGGAACCAAACGCACCACTGTTGGTGACAGTTTAGCTCATTCTTGCTAATATCCGTGTTGATGTGGATGATTGACGTCAACGTCGTCAGCGATGAATCTGTTTCGTCAAAACTGTTTGCTCACGCATGCTCAAACTTCCACCCCAGCAAACCACCTCCCTGAGATGGTTTGCTATTTGGCATTGCTCTCGCCTGGTCACATCTATTAGCCAATCCTGGTCAAATCCATTCGCCAGGTCTGGTCGCGGTGAAGGTATGACGTAACGAATACTCTGCTGAGCTTGTTGAGCTGTACTGTGGTTTAGGAAGGTACTGAGTGGCTGACGCAACATCACTGCGCACATGCGACGTCAAGTTTGGAGCCAACCTGTCTCTAACAGTGGTGCGTTCTGTTCGCTCTGTTCGGTGCTTTAGGAAGGTACTGAAATTGTGCTCTCCCTGCTTGTGTAGTGCAGGTATCTTTGCCACGTTTTCTATGTGTACATACTATTTGTACTGTTCTGCTCATTTGGTGGCGGTGTACGTTTTTTCTTTATACTGGGTGTCTCAAAAGTCCCAGTTCCCCCTCACAACTTTTGAAGGGGTTGAATGAAGATAGTGAAACCCTGGCACTATAGGTTTGGTTAAAGGATCTACCTTTGGGTACAACCGGTATTTTGCCTTCCCCAGGGGAGGGGCTTGAGCCCCACGTCACAAATTTCCACTGGAATGGGGGTAAAGGAATACCTTATTTGAAAGGTCTTAATCAGGCCAGTAAAATGCCGCAATGAGAGCTTCGATACGATGAGCCCATCCAAAATGGCGGCCGGTCAAACATTACGATTTTCCTCTGTATCCGTATGTGTTACTCAGAATAAAGACGTCGTAAAGGGACGTAGGTGACAGTAAAGTGCTTCGTTAAATTTGGTTGGATTACACCCACAACGTCTTCTGCAGTTTGAACTCCAGAGTGTGGGCCTCATGCCCCCCCCCCCCACCTCTCTCTAGGAAGTGAGGTCCATGAGCATGTATCTTATCATTAGTAATTCCTTCCAATCCTTTGAACTTTTAATGAACACAATGTTTAACTAATGGAAAATGTTCACCGTCCGAGTTTTATCTTTCGTGTCGCCAATAGCAAAGCAAGGTCGGTCAGATTAGTATTAAAAGGGGGCCGGGGGGGGGGGGGGACTGCGGTCTAAATTTTGGATTAAAAGTTTAAAACTGCATCTACATAGGAAAATGTTTGAATGGCCCCCATTTTGGATGTGCTCATCGTATCGATGCAATCATTGCGACAATTTACTCTCCTAATGAAGACCTTTCAAATAAGGTATTCCTTTACCCTCCATTCCATTGGAAATTTCTAAGTTGTGACCCCTGGCTCCTCCCCCCACCCTTCCCGGGAAGGCCGGCGAAATGCCGGTTGTACACAATGGTAGATCGTTTAACCAAACCTACATTGCCAGGGTTTCACTGTCTTCATTCAACCCCTTCAAAAGTTGTAAGGAGGGGACTGGAACTTTTGGGACACCCTGTATTATAGATACAACCATATTTTGGCTGTTTTGGTGTGTTCTGAATTTTTGCTTCATACCAAACTTGGGTGAGCCAAAAAGTTTTACTTATACTTTATACTTATACTACGGGGCCGATGGTCCCGCCGTCCGGGTTCCCGCAAACTATTCCTTTCTGCTACTGCCTACCTGACAGCCATCTAACCAACTAAGTTGATTACTTGAAATCAAAGGATGAACCAAAACTGATTTGATGTGTCAGTGTGTGGCAGAAGATGAACGACAATACAGAAAACCTTACCGAACCTGTTGTAGTGCAAGAAAAACCTTTTGTATGTTCTCAGTGCGGTTCTACATTTGCGAAGAAAGGTTATCTACAAAACCATACTCGTATTCATAGTATTAGGGAGTCTCAGTATAAATGTGAAGTTTGCAATGCAGCTTTTAAAGTGAAAGATTCGTTAAAAAGACACAAACTCATTCACACCGGTGTAAAACCCTTTGCTTGTGATGAATGTGGATCTGTATTTCTGTACAAACGTAGTTTAAAACTGCATAAGCGAATTCATAGTGGTGAGAAATCCTACGCATGCGATGAGTGTGGGTCGGCTTTTTCGCAAAAATGCAGCCTGGACGTACACCTACGCATACACAGTGGTGAAACGCCATACAGTTGTGACGAGTGCGGGGCTAAATTTAGCGATAGAAGCAGTTTGGTGACCCATGCTCGCAAACACAGTGGAGAGAAACCTAACGTATGTAACATTTGCGGCTCTGCTTTCGCGAAAAGTAGCAATCTAGCAGTGCACAAACGCATACATACTGGTGAGACGCCGTATAAGTGTGACGTGTGCGGTGCTAAATTTACTCAAAAAAGCAGTTTAAATACCCATGCACGCAAGCATACTGGTGAGAGACCATACAACTGCAATGTTTGTGATAATGCATTTAGACAACTGGGTCACCTGTTAGCGCATCAACGCAAACATACCGGTGAGAAACCGTACATATGCACTGTGTGTGGCTCTGCATTTAAAGAAAACCGAAGCTTAAAGAAACATTATCGCATTCACACACAAAGAAGACGATCAAACGACAGCGTTGTAGGTCAAGTTCCATCCAAAATTAATGAGGCGTTATGTGCAGGTGAAGATTCTGAAGATGCAGTTAAATGTAGCGACCCGACTGAGGCACCGCTCGTACTTTCTCCAGTTGAACCGATTGAGACAAACTGCAGTGAACCATTGGCTGCATTTTTGAAACTCTCATCCTGAAAAAAGAGGGAACAGTAGTGCACACGGTCACATGGTCATATGAGATGGCAGCGAAGATATTATTAAAGTGGCACTATCACCGATTGAAAATTGTATGAAATTGTACTGTTTCGCCATCTAGCGGCAGTGAAATTGTTAACCTTTACAGGTACCAAATTCTCGCTCAATCATTAGGAGGCTCGCGGCTTGTTTGTAGCGTTAAAAGAAATGGCGTTGTGCATTCCTTCACATAATGCAAGCAAGTGCTAGATGTTGCCAGATTCTCCAGACTTTCAATTAGTAATAATACCACTTTAAATAATAAAACCGGTGCAGCTTGGTCAATACGACTCACAGGCACCCTTAACAAGCGAAGCATTCAAACACGGCTATGAGAAACCACTCGGAACTAGATAACAGCAGGAGTACCATAGAAAAGTGAAGGGAACATGTTTCCATAACCTCCACCAGATTACTAAATCGGGAGTATCTGCGGTGGTACAGGAATTTGTTAGTAAGGTCGCCACGTGTGCGAGACGGTTAGAGGAGTGCGCCACGTCATCAAGGCTAATTTTAGGTCCTTTGTATTTAACAAATCGTTAAAATCAAAGTGTGGGAGTGCAAATCATTATGTAGGCATTCCAAACTTCTCTCGATCAATTGATGTCCTCTCCATTATAAAGACTGATGCCTACTGCAAAAGTTTTTTATGCTCTCAGTAGTTTCCATCCCAGCACTCAGGTCACAGTCGGACGCGAAAATGAATAACAGCAACTACTGTTCCTCAACCTTCCCCTTGAGTGTTGCGACAACAAAATCTGTCAACCCTATGAGAATCCCGCCCAAACCATGTCACCCGTTTCACGTCCCCCCATCCAGTGTCCATGAAACAAACCATCTACTATAACAAAATCCAATAACTCAAACTCTGATTCACTATCATCCAACCTTACTAGGTTGTGTTCAGCCAAATAAAGGCACTTCGTCCCCACCCACAAAACGATGGCAACGAGAAACCACCCAACCCAACTAGCCCCGTCACATGAGCAATGAAAAAATAAAATTCAAAACCCAAACGGCTGTTGCTTTCAAGCGTTTGGCACGGTGTTGTCTCAAGTTTTAACGTTTAAATATTGTTGATCTGCATGGTGTAACAGAAGTAGTGGACCAAACGTGGCCAATCGGAATGAAACCTGTGTAAACTTAAAGTCATTGAAGGGCGCTTGCGTTAGTGCACGAGGTGTCGGGTTCCCTTGGCATGGTTGTTCAAAGGCGTTACATTTGTACTTTTGTACCTGAATGGCATAGACCGCTATACCAACCCATAAAGCATAAGGGTAAATCTGTAGATATACAGTATATCTGTATTGGATCGGAATCGGAATTTCTTAGCGATCCTTTACAGATACCACACTTTAACATTGCTGATAAAGAACTGTCTGCTGACTACCACATTTCAGAATTGGAAGCGCAATATGAAGTCTCACCCTGAACAAAGTAGTATTGGCATCAAGGACTTTCGCATTCCGTGCTTTGAGACTACCATATTCCAGAAATAAAAGTTCAACACTATCTTCAATAAAATTAGAATTGCAGTCTGAGGCATCGTACAGCCTTCATAAGTAAAGACGTTATGGGCAAACCAAAACTGGTATACGCAAGTGCAGCATGTAGGAGCGAAGCAAAGTGGCTGTAGTCACGTAACTGTCCGACATAGGCCTATTGCGCTTATTCAGATTGTACCACTTTTCTTTACTCCATTACACGTGCGTTTATAAGTGATTTTCAATGTGCTTTGTGGGTGGGTGTTGATTAAGGATCCCCAAATCAACAGTTTTACAGTTTTCAAACGTACACTAATGGTCTACAGTTTCCATGATAATACAAGAGAACTTAAACTTTTGTGTAGGTAAAAACTCTACAGACGATCGCATCTGGCCCATCGTTAATGAGACATGTAACGCAGTCATAGTAGTGGCAAGGCCGTCCTAAAAACGATCCCCCAAACCACAAACACCCTGTACATGTCACCCACAGGCAGTAACATAGGAGAAATTTTGAAGCAATCCTACAAGACAGCAAAAGAATCCCCAGAATACAATGGAACAACAATGTCCGCCCTGTACTAGGCAGTTCGATAATCTGTTCAGTGGTTGTGCCGTTAGAGTCTGTGTAACTATTGCTGATTATCTCCTACGTTATATACTTTTAACTTTGCTTGGATTGTTATACGAGTTAAAGCTTCACTTACTTGTACTGAATTATATTCATCATGAAGACCAATACGCAAAACCAAAATTGCAACACAAATTCACGATATCACTAGTTTAGTTACTAGTGTGGTTATTATACCTTTTGATGAACTAACGTTCGGTAAACAAATACTTTGCTTAGTTACTCGGAGAAGTAAATAAACGTGAACTAGGGAATCACTTTATTTTAACGACTAAGAAAACATTACGGCGTTGTATAGAAAATGAATAATCCTGTGGCCTAAATTAACACTAAATCTACTCTATGCAGTGACATGCAGGAAAGCTCCGATTTGGAGCCCATCACAAACAAAGCGCACAGCGCAGTTGGACTGCTGTCCTGAAGTTTGCTTTGAACGAGTCCCAGGTCTAGTGCATTTACGCCAGCTTTTTTCTTTGACAGTGTTTTTGTGAAGATATCTGCTTTATTTTCACATGAAGGCACATATTTAAAGCTTAATACGTTCTTCTGCACATAATCCCTGAGAAAGTGAAATTTCAAATCTACGTTCAGAGGTCACCTTGTTCTTTGCTAGGTGTACTGCTCCCTGATTGTCAATGAACACTTCAGTTGGATCCGGCACAAAAATTCTCATTCCAATCTCGTTGAGGAAGCTTCTGAACCACAGCACTTCTTTAGCAACATGGCACATCGCCATATACTCCACTTCAACTGTAGAGAGCGACGTAGCCTCCTGTTTCTTGCTCCGCCATGACACAGCGACACCTGCTAGGATGCATGTGTAGCCGCTGTAGGACTTTCGATCCGTGACGTCTGATGCCCAATCTGCGTCGGAATAAAACGTTACTTTGGAATTCGTTTTTCTGTAGTCCAGCTTCATATCCTTCGTTCCTTGAATGTATCTTAAAATATGTTTGAGTCCGGTCCAATGTTCCTCTGTAGACTTGTTACAGAACTGGCTCATGTAGGCTACCGCGTAGGCCAGGTCGGGTCTTGTACCATTGGCCAAGTACAGTAGGCTACCTACTACTGCTTTGTGAGGTTTGTCTGTGCAGCTCGAGACATCATTTCCATAATATTTTGAGAATTTTACTCCTGGGTCCAATGGGGTGGATGCTGGCTTCGAGTCTGCCATCTCAAAGGTTTGCAAGATTTCTTCTGCGTATGCTGTTTGGTCGAGGTAAACCGAGCCGTCTGGCCCACGCGTAATCCTGATGGAAAGGATTTCGCTGGCTTCTCCAAGATCTCGGGCCTTGAACCTTTCTTGCAGTTTTCTTTTGAAGTTATTCAGGACTTCTGTATTTCTTACAATGATGAAATTTCGTGCACGTAGACCCACACAATTAATCCCTGCTTCATGTCAAAATACACGCATGGATCTGCTACAGATTCCTTCAGGCCAATGTCTTTTAGGAATGTGTCTACGCATGCATTCCACTCCCTTCTGGATTGGTGGAGTCCGTATATGCTTTTCTTGAGTTTACATACGTATTCTTCTTTGCCTTCTTCGACAAATGGATGGGGCTGCTCCATGTATGTTTCTTCGCTGAGGGTTCCATTTAAATATGCGGCGGTGATATCAATCTGGTGCATTTGCCAACCAAGTTCCACTGCTAGGGTTACCAGAGTTCTTACAGACTTCAGCTTGAAGACGGGCGAGAATGTGTCTTTATAGTCGACGCCTTCAACTTGCATGAATCCACGCGCAACTAACCTTGCCCTGTATCTCTCTAGGTTGCCATCTTGGTTGTATTTTTTCTTGAACACCCACTTTGACTTTATCACTCGTCTCCCCGCCGGCTTAGGGGCCAGCTCTGACGTACCATTTTCTCGTAAGTTCACCATCTCTTTGCTCATGGCTTGTTTTCAATGTGAAGATTCGGGACCACTGAGAGCCTCTTCTACGGTGCTTGGGTCCGCTCGGCTTTCTTCGGCTTCATGTACAGTGTTGCATTTCATTCGGAAATCTCTTTTTGCCGCTTTTCATAGGGATCTATGCACTTCGGTTCTACCTCTTCTAGTGGTAGCTGTGTACGATCTGCATCGTAGCTCTCCTATTGCAAATCCATAAATCCTACCGCTGCAGAATCGTGATGACCATTGGAATCATTTAGTGCTTCGGGTATGTCCCCTTGCCACAAACATTCCTCCTCCAGGTTTACAGCATTTTCCGTATTTTCTTCCTGGTTACGATCTGATCGCAGCTCAAACATGACTAGGTCTACTTCAGATTCCTTGCGTCTTTCTTCAGTAGAAGTCCTGTGTTTTTCTTTAAAAGGGAACACATCCTCTTCAAATTTCACGTCTTAGCTGACGACTATTTTGTTGTTTTTATAGTCCCACAATTTGTACCCTTTAACACCTTGGGGATATCTAATAAAAACTGTCTCTATGGCTCTTGCATCCAATTTCCTCTTGGAATATGCCTACCTGCAACTGCCCAAGCTCGACAGCCGAACACTCTCAGGCAGTCTACGTCTTCCACCTGATCATCCCACAGTGAGGAGGGACTTCTCCCACCAAGGGCTCGGGATGGGCAGAGATTTCTTACTTGACATGAAGTACTTGCGGCTTCAGCCCACTGGTTGTTAGGTAGACCAGACTGTATCAACATGCATCGCACCATGTCGAACAATGTTCGAATGAATCTCTCCGAAATACCATTCTGCTGGGGGTTTCCCGGAACGGTAAGCTGTCTCTTAATCCCATTTTCTCGTAGATAGGCATCAAACTCCAGGCTTATGTATTCACTGCTATTATCTGTTCTTAGTGTCTTTATTTTCGTCCCATGCATGTTCTATACTTCGAGTTTGTATTCTTTAAACTTTTGTAGAACTTCGGCTTTTGCTTTTATTGTGTACACCCTAGCATACCTGGTGTAGTCGTCAATAAAAGACACCAAGAAATTTGCTCTTCCTTTAAACATTGGCGTGACCTTCCCTTTTACGTCAGAATGTACGATCTCCAAACTTTTGTTGTCTTATTCGTCTTGTAAGTTGGGAATGAGGATCTTGGAAGCTTGCCCTTAATGCAGGTTTCGCATGGATGGTCGTCTTCACTTCGGATTTCCACTTCGTCTTCTGTTTTGGGCATGCTTCGTACTGCTGTTTTGTGAAGGTGGCCAAGTCTGTGATGTCACAAGTCATCTATTTTGCTTCGTACTGCGCAAGTAGCCTCGGTCACCTTGTACAGGCGATTCTCTCGTCGAGCGATTAAAATTACAGTTCCACATTCATCTGTTACTGTTACCTTACCATCTTTGAAATGTATTTCGCTGTACTAATGCTGCCCTAGCCCTAATGGACCATGCATGGTAGTTATCGGGATTAAGCTTTGGGATTTTGAATTCGTCCGTTGACGTAGCCATTTTGTAAAATAAATTTCGCAGGTTTACTTCTTCGTCTATTCACTGTTGTTTCGTCATCGCGTCTACGTTTTGCTTTGCGATCGCGCAAAAAAACAAAATGTCACCGAGTTTGCTTAGCGATCATCGTCGTGTTGCTCTTTGGCCATCTGCCAAGGAAGAGTTCGTTCGTATTTGCTTAGCGCAGTGTGAGGATGCGCTCCACGCCACCGCATGCTCAAAGGCGCGCACCTCACAGTATGATCGTAAGCGGCAGGTGTCAGACCGCAAGCGTGCAAAGGTGCACGATGGTTTGAGCTGAAGTGTGAACGATTATGAAGTACATGAGATAGAAAACCCAACTGTGAGTCTTTGGTGTAGCTGGGCAAGACATTCTCACAGTTATTTGGCGCCCAAACGTAAGAAACCCAGCGAATTTGGACCGTTGGTAAGATGAAAACTACGAACTTTTCAACCAGCGTAATTCAGCGTGATGGCAAGGCGAACGGTAAGCCTAATGAGACGGCCGACTAAAGCCAAGCAAAGCAAAGACAGATCACGGTAAGACTGTTCCAATTTATTGATTGAGCCAATGAAGTCACCAAGCTCGTAGTTTATTCCTTGCCAAGTGAACATTTTGTGTTGGAAATCCAAAGGCTGAATGTTTTAACAACAAACTTTTGGCAAGATGATCGATCGCTTTTTCCTGGTCCGAATGCCGCCGATTCTGAACTGTGCAATCTGAATCATGTTTTCTTACAGTGAAATCAGCGAGCGACGCTTAGGAAGAGCTGGTGACAATCGAAATGTATGTCATGTGCTAATGAACGCTTTATTACAGCTTTAATCGTAATTTCTAAGCTAGTTGTAGAGTCGGACAAATGAAGCCATTTTATTTTGTACAACCACTGAGTTGATGATCCGCGCGCCAAAACAATGTACAGGAAGAGGCAGTCGCACGCTTGCTCGTCAACAGTTTAGGTGTAAATGACGATCCTAGAAATTGTGTTAATGCAATCTAAGCAGTCAATGCAACTTGCAAGAACATTTTGTAGCTTTAAATGTGTTTCTCAGGGCAAGTTCAAGGTTACTGTGTGCTGCATTTTACCATTAATAAGAACTTTCGCCAAATTGTTTTGCATGACATCGGGAGTTCGATTGTTTCATCCTGATGCCTTCTCCCGATCCTTTGTACATTTTTGTGCGCCTAGCCTCCGACGCAGGCCTAAGCGATGCATTCTAATGGGAGTGAATAATTTGAAATCCTTTTGGAAAGTGCGAGTTTTTTGCAGAATTCGTATGAACATATGAGAGAGCGGTCCAAATTGCAAATCCAAAGCAAAAATAAACTGTCTCCTTACAAGAATTTTAAACATTACCGTGAGGCAAATGAACTGTAGTTTTTCGATGGCTTTGTAGGGCAATGCATCATTTTGAATGGAGGATTGCTAGCGTGAGGAGTGCCACTTGCAAACATTAATAGGAAGCGTTCAAAACTTGACTTCGTAAATTCTAAAATGGGGGACGAAGACGATTCACCAATTAAACGATTTTTTGGGAAAATTCCAAAGGTTACTGGGGAAAATTCGGGTGGCGAAAACGGTACAAACACCGCGAGTAACGCCGAAATTTCGGGTAACGATGGTGGAGTTGGTGAAATCACTGATGCAGGCAAGGTAGCCTCGCATGAAGGTTCTCCAGAAATTGGTGACAAGCGTGCCAGTAAGGGTGTAGAAATTTACGTGAAAAGTAATGACGCAATTCCAATTATTGGTACGATGCAAGATTGGTGCCGAGCCGCCAATGATGAATTAAAAAATTCTGTTGCAAACTTGATGCAAGACCATGTTAAGCAATCTACAGCTACTTTTCAAGCCATGTTAAACTAGTCATTTAACTGGAATTCAAAAGTCAACACTTGATTCAAACCAAGAACTTTTGACGTTGCTAGCCGAGCAAACTGCAACTAAAGCATGCATTGCTGACCTAGAAAGACAATTAAAATCTCTAAATGACGTTTGTGGTCAATTACAAAAGCAAACGACCACGCAGCATGATAATGCCCCAAGTGTAAACACAAGCTCGTTAGGTGCTATCCCAAAATCGGCCATTTGTCAGGGTAATGCTGGGTGATCACGATCCTTTAAGCAAGAAAGTGATTACCGTGGTAACGAACCGACGCGAACGGTCGCGTTCTTTAGAAGACATGGCACGCACGTCATTTTCTCGAGAAAACGTGTTGTTTCCTGAATCACGCAATTTTCAAGATGGGACAGCTAAAGACAAGTTCACAGAAGTGGACTTAAATAAGAGTTTAGTCCTAGCCTTAGCAACGTGGCATTTGCAACCACCAGTCTTGGATGAATCAAGCGATTTAAAGCAGTGGTTTGTAGAAATGCTGTAGGGGTTTTTAGTACGTGTGGGAGCCGCCCCAATGCCAACCCCACAGTTAAGGGACTAGCTCGAAAATGTGCCGTAGTGGTAGTCAAGGGGTTGCAGGAATTCCAAATTAACCTTAACAGATGGAACAAGGCTGGTTGTCGTGGTTCAGTTTTGGTGCTGGTTTAATGTTGCATAAGAGCGATCGTGTGCTCAGGCTCGCCGGAAGTTCTAGGGCGACACTAACCTTGGCTTAGGGCCTTAAATGGAATGTCAACGGCATTAGGCTTACTTGGCAAAATTTGGATAAGTTAGTTTCGGGAAAATTTGGATAAGTCAGTGACTGGTAAACTAAGTAGCTACGGGGTTGCAGTGCTGAACTAGCAACAGGGTTGGTCTGGTTTGAAATTAAGTTCGGGGATTGGGGAAATTGGGAAAAATTCTCATTATAGGGCCGAAATTACCTTTGGATGCGCGTAGTTGGAGAGTTGGTGGCGGAATGGAATTTTAGGTTAATACCTAATTGTTGGGAGCACCCGGCGGAAGATCAAGCAAGCTCGAGCGTTACAATTGATGTCAAGCATTATGTACAGACAAATCATAGCTATGTATTGTTGCAACAATTGATAAAATAGGAGTATTTCAACTAACAACGAGTATTAATTTTGGAGTGACAATGGCACATTACAATTTGACGTCATGTGGACTTCGGGCTTGGCAGATTTCACAAATAACGTAATCAGCGTAACCTTGCTGGGGTGGTACAATTCCAACGTTGAAATCCGGAATTAAACTCGCAACATAATCCCTCGGCCGAAAAAAGAAATTTCGATGGTTCCATCCATCAAGTTGTAAATTTGACATGAAAAGAAACATACATCAATTATAAGACTCGACACCAAGAACAATTTTAAGGATAGAACTGAATAAGAGTTGTACTGGCGGAAAAATGAAAAATATAACCGAATATTATAGGTTATGTTATAAAGGACACCTAATGAACAATAACAATGTTAGTGTCAATTTATAAATAATCTTACATAGTATATTACATTAATATAATTAGAAGCCCAGGTGCACCAGGTCCACCTAAAAAGAAAATAAAAATTACCTCGAAGAGAAGAACGTTGACAATAATTACCTGCAGAATTTAATGAGAGCTTCTTTTAAAGGCAGATACTAGAAATGGTTCGATGCTCAACTGACACCAATGAAGTCTTGGATGATGTCAAGAACAGATTGAAGCCAACTTTTCAAACTCCCAAAACTGATCACAACAGATTGCTGAAAATCCATGCTATGAAGCAAGAGAAAGGTGAAACCCCAATGCAGTTTGTGTGGTGTATGGTGGGGAAGTTTAAAGGTCTGCAGAAAAAGAAAGATGACGACGAGATGGTGTACCTCATCGTGGAAAGGATGCAGCACCAGCCGAGGTTGTTGTTATCAAGAAATCTGCCGAATACTCTGTAGCAGCTGATTACAGAGGTGGAAAGCTTTCCAGCTTATATTGCACATGGTGGTAAGAAGGCTGAAACCCAGCATTCAAGCAACTCAACTGACCAGACCAAGTTTGGGAAGCAAGGGAGTTCGAACAGCAGCAATAGTGGAAGCAAGGATGGACGCCGTTCAAACGTGGCACCATCAAAGAACCAGCATTCTGAAAGAGTCACTCAGCAACATCGGGAAGCATATCAGAGCCGTAACGACAGCAAGGGGTTGGACAAGAAACCTGATGGTACCAGCCAAGCAGCATCCGATGCAACTCGTCAGGAAGACAACTTCAGTGAAGTTACAGCAGCCGACGCTAATCAGCGGCATGGGAACTCCACACCGAGTTCACCTCAGTCGAGAAGTGATAGAAAGGACTGGATGAAAGGGGTTAACTGCTGGAATTGTGGCCAGTTGGGTCATCTCCAGAAAAGCTGTACGAACCTACCCAAGGAGAAGCAGAAGAGTTTGTTCTCTACCGCAGGAGAAACAGCATCGTATACCGTACCAGTACGCATGAGTATGTGGAGCAAGTTGGCTATTCTGGGCAGTGGATCGGGAGGTTCCCATATGAAAAAAGCGTGGTTTGACACAGCCTATCCCGAACACAAACTCCGTCCATACAGGGGTGAAGATTTCAATCTGGCTGACGGGTCGTTAATCAGACCTATGGGGGTCGCCCACCTACCGTTTCAGCTGGAAGGTGAACACCTGAGAATGAAGTTCACAGTATTTGAGGAACTGGCAGATGACGTCAATTTGGGGATCGACTTTCTGAAGAAATTCCAGCTCGTCATCGATTCGACGAATCAAGAGGCCTACATGAAACAGTTTCCGTGCAAGATCTTTTCACTGTCAAGCCAAGCGGCCGACCCAAAGCAGCCAAAGGTGAATAGCATTTGGAGGTTGGCAGCAGACCCTTCCCAAGCGATTCACAACGCCTTCAATCAGATGACTGACGAGCAGTTCCAGGAATTGGAGGAAGTCATCAACGCCCACCAAGCAGTCTTTTCAGGGAAGCCAGGGTTGACTTCTGTCAGGCAGCATAAGATTGAATTCAGGGGTGAACCTTGCGCGAAGATCGTAAAGAACTACCCTCTATCGAAGAAGGAAAGAGAGGAGGTTGACGACTTGTTTGCCAATGATAAGATTGAGGAAACGGAGTCAGAATGGGGCTCGCCCATTTTCCTGAAACAAAAGAAGAATGGCGGAGGATGGAGAGCCATTGTAAACTACATCGAGCTGAATTCCCAGATGAAGGGCGATTCTTTTCCACCACCAAGACAGTAGGAAATATTCCATTTCCTGGCCGGGAAAAAGTATGTGTCAGTATTGGATGGTGAGTCAGGCTTCCACCAGATCCCGCTCCACTTAGATTCTCGTGACTGCACAACGTTTGTTTCTCCGGGACGAGGTACCTACAGGTTGGAACTCATGCCTTTTGGACTCAAAACAGCAACGGCAGAGTTCCAGCGAACCATCAGCATCATACTCAACGGGCTGATTGGCACAGATTCTGTCGTGTTCGTTGATGACATAGTCATTGCAACGGAAACGTGGGAGGAACACGTCCAAGCCATCAAGCGTGTATTCCACAGGCTAATGAAGCATGGGTTCACTTTATGAAGGAAGAAGTGTCACTTCTGCCTGCCCGTCATGAAGATCCTCGGTCATGATGTGTCTGCCGATGGGATCAAGGTGACAGAGTCCACAGTATCAGCGCTGAGGGATGTCCCCGTTCCTACCACCAGGAGGAGATTGCAGCAATTCCTCGGTTTAACGAACTACTTCAGAAAGTTAATCAGGGAGTATGCTAAAACGACCAAAGTTTTCCACCGCCTACTCAAGAAAGACACTCCGTACAAGTGGGAAGAAGAGCATACGAGAGCGTTCGACGAGCTGAACACGAAGCTTCTGGCTTCACAGTTTCTTCAACTACCAGACTTTGAGCACCCGTTTCAAATCGAAAAACAGACGCGAGCGACGATGGGATCGGAGGAATGATCGCTCAGGTCATTGATAACCAGGTCAAGACCACTGAATTTTTCAGCAGGACTCTGAAGGACAGAGAAACTCGATACACGACTTTCGAGAAGGAGGCTCTGGCTGCCGTAGAAGCAGTTGAAAGATGGAAGCATTATATAGACGGAAACCATTTACCCTCGTTACGGATAATGATGTGCTTAAGTGGGTACTGTCAAATAAAAAGAACTCGGGCAGAACTGGACGCTGGGCAGTGAAGATCCAAGGATATGACTTCAACGTAGTTCATCGTGCTGGGAAGCTCAACGTCGTGGCTGATGCACTGTCACTCAACCCGCCTCAGCTGCTATACATCAGAAACCAGGAGAGAGTGCCCATCACCGATAAACTCCAGGTGAGGCAAGCTCTAGAACAAGACGACTTCGCTAAAAGAGTCTGGGAAGTTCATTCCAACCTGTCCGAGGCAAAGAAGACCGAGTCTCCAGGATTTATCAAGAAGGCTGCGGAGGACTTCATTTTCGATGAAGGAGTTCTGTTCTACATGGATCCAGCAGCACCAGAAAGAAACAGCCAGAGGTCAAGATGGTGTATCTACGTACCAGAGACTATAAGGCACCAATTACTTTGTGAGTGTCATGATCATAGACAAGCAGGTCACCTGGGAATCACGAAAACTGTAGCACGAGTTCGGCAAGTAGGATACTGGCCACACGTCTTCAAGGACACTAAGAACTATGTTCGTTCCTGTGCAGTTTTTCAGATGGTGAAATGTGCCCAAACAAAAGCACCGGGACAAATGCAACCTGTGATTCCTGATCACCCGAACCATATAATGAGGATTGATTATGTAGGACCACTCCCAATGACCACTTTCAACAACAAGTATCAAGTATGTGCTATCAGTCGTTGACTACTTTACCAAATGGGTATGGCTGATACCGACAAGGAACGCAACTTCAAGAGCTGCGGCAACAAGGTTCACGCAACATGTTCTCAGCGACATAGGTGGACCAGAATATCTCATCTCAGATAGCGGCACAGCGTTCATACGGAAGGATTTCGTCACGATGCTGCAGGAGAATGGGATCAAGCATTCCAAGACGACACCGTATCACCCCCAGAGCAATGCAACCAAGAGGGTCAACCGAACACTCAAGGCATGTATTAGAGCTTTCGCTATGGAACGGCAAGGAGGATGGGGACCGTTACTGCCATGTCTTCAGTGGGCGATAAGAACAACACCACATGTCTCTACAGGCGAAACACCCGATTATCTGATGAAGGCAACGGATCCACGCACAAGACTCCAAGCACTTCTTTTGCCACCAGTCCAGACAGGAATGACTGTCAAAGAGTATGCCAAAGCGCACAAGCTTGAGATGGAAAAGGCTTATGATCTAGCAAGGGCCCATCTTTCTGAAGCAGCTAGATTAACAAAAACCTACTACGACAAAAGACATCAACCAGTGGAGTACAAGCCTAACCAGCCTGTCAAAGTCAGGAACCACGTCAAGTCTGATGCAAGCAAGAACTTCACGAAGAAGCTGGCTCCAATTTATAAGGCCCTTACAGAGTCGTCAGGAAGGCATCAGATGTAAAGTACGTACTCAGGTCGACACTTGATCACTCAGATGTGAAGACCTATAACGTATCAGAAATGCAACCCTTCTTTGACCCAGACACAATCGATCGTTGGGGCAGCATGGATCAAGCCGGAACGATCTACCATCCACCAGACGATGTTCAGGAACAAGATCAAGACGAGAGTACAGAATCGGAGGCAGACAAAAGTGCCGCCGAAGATGATGAGGTTGACGCCGGCCAGGTGGTGAGAGAAGAATCGGACGAGAAGCAACCCGAAGAAGATGACCAAGGTGACGACGAAGACGATGAAGGTAGTCATTCCGAGAGCAACGACGGTGATGAGCCACAAGATGAAAGAACTGGAGAGGGACGGCCAAAACGCATCATTCGTCCGCCTGCCAGGTACAGGATCGACGTCGTGCAGTCCAAAGGCATGCCAGGAAGACCGAGCTTTCCTTTCGATCGTTATGTAAAGATCAAAGTTCCGCCTTCAAAGATTCCTCCAATAGGAAGAACAAGAGAGTTGCAGCCAGACTTCGAAGGTCCATTCCGCATTATCGAAGAAAACCCAAAGGGAACCTACGCATTGCAGCATGTTAGGAAGTCTGAAGACGTACGCAAAGTCAACGAGGAGATGATAGCTTCTCTAGACGCAAATTGGTGTGTTGGTATGAGGAGTGAACCGCGCAGGTGGCCGCAAGATCGACACCTTTTTGAGGATGATTACCCAAGTCTATTCTCTGACGAGGATGACGACCAGCAACCATCATCTGTTGAGGACGTAATCACCCTTTTGCGGGACGGTTAGAGTGGACGGTTCTGCGCCACTAGTAGAACAGAGATCGTTTTGAATTGGGAGTAGCTCAACCGAATGTGATGGAAGTAATTCAGAGCTACCGGCCGATGTGAGGTGTCGTTGGAAAACAAAGCACCATGAATGAGCTGATGACCAGTGAAACCCGTAACGATATGGAAGGATGAGCAGACGGAAAAAGTGCCTAACGAATGAGTTGGGGATGGAATAAATGCCGCAATCTTGGCCTAATGAGTTGATCCACCCTCGCTTCCAACCGAGCTGTTTCACCGAAAATGAGGACGCTGAGTTGTCAGCAGCGAGCAAGGATCTGTGCGCAGTGAATGGAGCTGAACTGAGGTCGGGTGCCGTGAAGAGCTGACAGCTTCGTTGGGAGCTATTCCAACCACGAACTAAGCCATGAGACTCCGTGTGATGTCTTGTGCATAAGCTGTGGCAATTCAACATCAAGGACTAAGTCGGACCAGGGTCTCTCCTGGCTGCACAACAACAGTGCATTGTGGTGTGGACTAAGCCGCACTGAGACTTGCTCGGGTGCATCACATCCGCGTGTGCTTGAAACGGACTAAGTCGCATCAAGGCATCCCTTGCGTGCAAACCTTCAAATTTTCAAGGACTAAGACGGATCAGGGCAGTTCCTGGCCGCATAATCTCCTTTGTATTGATCTTTTTACGAGGTCGGATTGTTGGACTTTTCGAACCACTTCGCACCACACCTACATCGTTTTCATATTCCAATCCTTGGTAACAAAAATTGTAAACTTTTGTATCTTTTCTTCTCTGTATCGCCTGAACCGGCACGCACCTCTGGAAGAGGGGGGGGGGGGAACTGTGAGGATGCGCTCCACGCCACCGCATGCTCAAGGGCGCACACCTCACAGTATGGTCGTAAGTGGCAGGTGTCAGACCGCAAGCGCGCGAAGGTGCACGATGGTTTGAGCTGAAGTGACAACGATTATGAAGTAAATGAGATAGAAAACCCAACTGTGAGTCTTTGGTGTAGCCGGACAGGACATTCTCACAGCAGTGGAAACGTCCAGGTCCCATAACCTGTGGTTATTATACCTTTTGATGAACTAACATGTTCGGTAAACAAATACTTTGCTTAGTTACTCGGAGACGTAAATAAACGTGAACTAGGGAATCACTTTAATCTAACGGCTAAGAAAACATTACGGCGTTGTATAGAAAAATAATGGTGCAAGTGGTGCCATCCTGTGGCCTAAATTAACACTAAATCTACTCTATGCAGTGACATGCAGGAAAGCCCCAATTTGGAGCCCAACACAATCAAAGCGCATGCAAATTTAAACGACAACTAGTGAGTCTGTCACCGTCTTCAGACCACTCAAAACACTACTTTAGTTCACTATCAAATTTCACACGATGTCCATCAGGAGAAGCTGGTGTGTATGCAATTTGAAATCATTGCACATCTCGTTTCTCACTGGATGCATCACTTTGCATCCTTGTAGGCCTTTGTAGCCAGTCATCCCAATTTACATTGAGGCGAGTTGAAAGCTCTGGAGTGGGTACGCCGGTTGTTGGCTATTCATGAGTGGCATACCCTCATTTTGAAATTGCTGGGTTGTGATGGTTTCAACAGCTCATGAATACCCAAGAACTGGCATTTCTGCAAGTAGCTTAGATAGTCACTCCAGACCTGTCAACTTGCTTCAATGCAACCGGCTACAGTGACTGGCTACAAATGCACAAAGTGATGTATCCAGTGGCAACTGAGACGATCAGGGATTTCAAATTGCGCACACAACAGCTTTCCCCCTGATGAACTACATGTGAAATTTGATAGTGAACTAAAGTAGTGTTTTGAGTGTCCCTAAGAAGGAGACAT
Source organism: Lithobius niger (assembly GCA_023313725.1). Classification (NCBI taxonomy): domain Eukaryota; kingdom Metazoa; phylum Arthropoda; class Chilopoda; order Lithobiomorpha; family Lithobiidae; genus Lithobius; species Lithobius niger. The sequence goes on from JAHWFP010272020.1 coordinate 30,030, forward strand.
ACTCACAAGTAGGGATGTGCTGATGTAGCTTTTTGCCGATGTACCGATACTGATTACTGTCAAAACGGAATGCTGATATAACTGCTGATATTGACTGCCGATATACCACTATATAATGATTATTCTGCAAAAAATGAAAGTGTGATACAGTTTCTGCTGCCAGTGTAGCCTACTACAAGAAAAAAATGTAGCCTCATACAAACATGGCCTCATAAAAATATTCAAGAAAATTAAAAAAAAATTGTAGTACAAAGCTATTTTCCTTGCAGTTATTTTCCACACCTTACCCCGCAAAAAAAGTGCACGCTGCCAAACATTTTCTGCACAATTGTAAAGGTGTAAAAATCAAAATATGTGAAAATGTTGATATTAATTAATCAACAGACGAGCACTTTATGCTAAAATACGAGCGAGCGGCAGTATTTCTTATCTATTTGCAAGCCACGTTTGTTTAAAAATGTAAGTTAGATAGTTTTTAATACATAACTTCACAACAAAAGCTGGCGAAAAAAGGGTTAAAATGATGTATTTGAACGTCGAAATCGGTCAATATTTAGCGAAGTTATCGTCATTTCCGTATATGTCGAAAATAGTGTGGCCTTTATGTGATCAAATACGCTATATCGGCACATCGGAGGTGGACATCGGCGGTACGATGTATCGGAATTGCCTCCGATAACTGGCACATCCCTACTCACAAGTAACCAAACTACTGTAGTGATATCACTGGAAATTCACCTGATGTGCAACTTCAACTCTTGAGTTTGTGCAGCAATTCTGGTTTTACGTATCAGTCTTCATGATGAATGTAAGTAATCATTTAAAAAACCCAAGGAAATTATCTCTCAAAATTTTCAAGATAACCCTTCTGCTGAGTCATTGAAAGGATATTGTTGTTCCGTTGTATTAGAGGCATTGTTTTGGAGTTTTGTGTTATTGCGTCACTCGTGTGTTACTGCCTGCAGATGATGCGTGATGGCTGCATAATGAATTTTAGGGATCCTTTCTGGTCTGTGTGCTTGAAGGTCTTGCCACTACCATGATTTCCTACACGTTCCAACAAAGGTATGCCACTTGCGATTGTTTGTGCAGCGTTCACCAGCCTGCTTTTGTGTTGACGGAATAAAGGCGTTCGGGGACAAAACTATTTGCATTTGTTTGTTCTCCAGACTTTAGGGGATATAATTCAAAAGACAATCCTGGTCAACCTCTTAACACATACTAAGTAAAGTCCCTAACTTTATCTATCGCTATTTGGTAGCTATCCGACTTGTGCCTACTACTCCTTCCAACAACCCCTGTTTGTCCTGGTTAATAGATGACGTCGCTCGAGTAATTTTACTGACGAAAACATAGGTACGAATAGTTGATACCAAGAATTTATAGGGTTTGGGAGGAGAATTTGAAACTCTAAAATGTCCCTATTGAAACACGTTAGATTCGTCCCCATTAGTTCAGTCCGAGTTTTCAGAGGGCGCCACGTGTTCTATCTGGTAATTTTTGCTCATTTTTCACCCCAAATCTAAAGTAAACTAAATTACAACTAAGCTAAGCTAAATAATAATTAAATATAAGCTAGTTTCGTTTAGTTTAGATTAATTTTAGGCTAAAAACTGGGTAGAAATTCCCACATAAAACATATGGCGCCCTCTATAAACTAAGACTGAACTAATGTGAATGTATCCAAGACGTTTCAGTATAGGTCTCGGTCACAAATTATCCTCCCAACCCTATAAATTCTTGTTAATACTAATCTTTTTGTATAGCGGGAGTAATAATGTTCTTGTTCAGCTTATACGAAACTATACCCTTTTCTTGAACAGCTCTGCAAACCCAGGTATCATCAACCTAAGAGTCTATTGTATTGATTTGCTAGACTTCAGTGCTTGATCTGTGGCAATACGTATCTTGGTCGCGTTGGTCTGGATTATGTTGGAGCCTTTGGAAGTGCTACAGAAACCCTAAAATGTTTAGCATCTTGGACTGTGCCTTCCACTATATCCTGTAAAATGTAGAAGTAATCCAGAAGGATTATGAGGAACCTGTGGGTTTGTACAGTTTCCGTAAACAAACCCCTGTGCTACACCAACTGTAGCTTATACCTAACGTACTGCTTATATCTACAGGAGCATCTGTGGTTTCGTCATCATGTGAACTGATTACCACAAATCTCCGTAAATAAGCCCTGGGCTTAACTTCGAATTTAAGCTCGTGCTCTGCATTTACGCCCATGGGTTTGTATGCAGGACAGTGTTTTTTTTTATGGATGCAGGCAAAAAAATTTGAACGAAATGTTTTATGCATAGGTCTACAAAAAATATGGCCATTTATTAACACGTCGTGCATGTTTTACGCTACATAATTTTTCTCTTGCTTATAATAATTACAAGAATTTAATAAAATAATAATAATCTTAAAATGCCATATTG
>JAHWFP010272020.1:37458-55873 GCA_023313725.1 Lithobius niger
CAAAGACCTCATCCGGTGGCAAATAAAGCGAACAGACAGTAATATCCAATTGGAAAGAAACTCGAACTGCTACCGCCTGAAATCTAGTGTGCAGAGGCACACTGGCATGCGGCTGAGAGTGTTGAACCAGCACTGCAACACCACCATGTGCACGTGGCACAGGGTCTGCATCCAGACGGTAGACAGAGTAACCCCTAACAACCGGATTATCCGACGCCTTAAAGCAAGTTTCCTGAAGGCAGCAGCACAGAGGTCGCCAATGCGACAAAAGCAGCCGCAGCTCTTCCGCATGGGTCCGATAACTTTGACAGTTCCACTGAACGATGGTATGCGCAGGCATTAGGGCGGGCTTAAGACAAGACCATCCTCCTCAACTCCTCCTCTGGGCGATCCGAAAACATCTGAATCCTCACCCGAATCAAAAGATGGAGTGAGGGTCAGAACAAAGTTGTCCTCGGAAGGAGGAAAAAGTCCCGGAGAATTAGAACAGGAAATCTCTTCCTGCTCCATGGGCAGAGTAGTATCACAATGTTGAGGGGACGCAATGGACCCCTCAGCAAGCTGGCCGTTCAACGACCGTTTCACCGTCTCTCCCGGTGGAGACGTCTTCACAGGCGGAGTTGAGGCTTTACCGGCAGAAGCCTTCTTCTTCGACGGCTTCTGAGGCACACTCCGGGCAGGCGGAGGCTTAGCCGAAGCCTTCACCTGCCTGGGAACAGTTAGAGCATCAGGAACAGGAACAGTAACAGGAGCAGAAGCAGAAGCATGTGCAGGCTGGGCAGAAGTCGACGGCACGGCAGCAACCGGGTCTGTAGGACCCAAAAGACCCTGCAAAGATGGATGTTGCTGGGTCAACAAAGTAACAAGCATGCCCACCGTCCTCGTCAAAGACCTGAGCTCAGCGCGCAAATCCGCCAAATCAGCAGACTCACTAACTGGGCCAGGCATTGACGCACTGCACACCTGAGCAAAAGAACGTGTTAGCGTCGGCGCCGATAGTTTGGCTTTCTTCCGGGCCTCCGAGTAGGAAAGCCCGTCCTTAACCTTCAATTCCTGAACACGACGTTCCTCAACATAAACATGGCAGTCCCGTGAAGAGGCCTGGTGCTGACCACCGCAGTTGACGCAGCGCGCCGGGGCAGCACAATCAGTGCCCTCATGGGCTGCCTGAGCACAGCTAACACAGGTTGGCTTAGCCTTACAGGAACCGCTGGTATGACCAAAGCGTTGACAGCGGTAACACCGCATTGGGTTCGGGACATAACATCTGACCTTCAACCGCAGGTAACCGGCAGTAATGTGCTGCGGTGCAACCGGCGAATCAAAGGTCAGGAAAAAGGTGTCAGTTGGCTGGGCACCATTCTCGCCTTTCCGCGTCAAACGCCTAACGGCCGTAACGCCTTGTGACTTGAGTTCGTCCAGGATGACATCATCACTGAGACCCCTCAAATCAAAGCACGTCACGACCCCCTTACTGCTATTTAAGGTACGATGCGGCTCCACACGCACCGGGCATAACCCCAGTGCACTCGCCTTCAAAAGCCTCTTTGCCTGAGCATCGTCCACAACCTCCACAAGGTATCCCCCAGCACGGAGCCGAGAGACACTCTTCGGATCTGAACCACAGATCCCCTTTAGCGCTTTGTGGACAGCGAAAGGACCGAGTTGTGTAACATCTCGGCCCTCGCCTGTCACCACCAAGAACTTCGGGACTTGGTCCCGACCCTTACTAATGTCCGGTAATTGGGCACCAGGCCCAACCATCTCAGGTTCCCTCCTCTGGCGCTTGCTAGTGCGGCGAGGAGGGGAAGAATTTTGGGGGGAAGAAAGTTTTGAGGGGGAGGGGGGAGAGGAAGTTGCCATGGAGAGCAAAAAGAAGTCGCGGCAGTGCGCCCCCCAGAAAAGAAAAACCCCGCGCGGCACTCGGGTGATGCAGGGCCGGAAGCCGCATATCCAGGGCCCTGCACCAGGAAGCTAACACCGCCGTCTATCTCGGTGAGGTGGCAGCCTAAGCATGCCGAGAGGCGAGGCCACCAAGGAAGCCGTACACACCACCTCCCTCGATAACCCAAACAGTTCGGGTCCGTGATGCAGATGGATACAGCACAAGCCGCCTCCCCACAACGACAGGACCCGAAAAGTCATAGCCGATTGACCTTAGGCCGGCTCGCCCAGGCCACCCGTCCTCCGGAATAAGGAGCCAAAGCCCGAAAGCCAGGATCTCCGCCTCCACGGATTACTAGGTTGCAGCACACGGCCAACATGCTGGGGGATGAGGATGAAAAGCCCAGTGGCCAGAATGGGCAAATCGGAATCAAACCCAAAAGGGGATTCAAACCGCCAAACATCCTCTAAGCAGCCACCCCGGGCCCGGTTTGTCTGGATGTCCCTTCACCTCTTTCGGACTAGTGCTTGCGACGGGTGTTAAACCTGCCCGCCATACACACCGTAAGCGCACTCGCAAACCGTAGTGTTGAGGTTGCTAGTGTTCAAGACGGACTAAAAACCCTCCGCCATGCAGACCCTTGGCACACTAGCAAACCGTGATCTTGGGTTCCCTTTTAGTCGCCTCCTACGACACGCAGGGGTACGGTGGGCTTATTCTACCCCCAGCCCACAGGGGGCTGATGGTTTTGGCACAGAGACCATTTCTCAGGTCAGTATGTATGAGTTTGTATAAGCTGAAACCCCTCTCGACAATAGCGCTGTGGACTTGGAGTGTAAAGACAAGGTCAACTAACTTCAATAAATCCGAGACTTCAAGTCCCCACATTCCTGAAACACTTTCCCACAGCACATTATTATCTATGTGTAATCGTTTGGCTGTCTGTTGCCCTTTGCCACCACTTTTCTTCTTTGGGGGTTCTTGCATCTGGCAAGCCTTGGTGCTGACTTTGTCCTTAATGTAAGTCCAGTCAATCATAAGTTTTTCTTGCTTAACGCCTGCACTAGCTAAAGGTTTCTTAAAGTGCTCAACAAGCAGAGCTAGTTGTTCCTCACCAAAGTCTTTTGGCAGTGGCTTTGGCCAGATGTTGGTATTAAATATGGACACAGCTGCTATAACTGGGGAGCCTTCTAAATCAGAAAATCTGTTACTGAGATAAGTTATTAGACCCGAAATAAATTCCTTGGCACTAGTTTGGAAACCTTGCTTCAGGGCTAGCAAGCCATCAATACTACCGAATTCGAAAGTTGCTTCGTCTGCATCTTCAAGTAACTTTGATACTGACGGTGTCTTGGGGTCATTTTCTTAACGCTTTAAAGTGGTGATGGTACTGGAAATTACATCATCTATGTCAGAAAGTAGACAATCTGTTCGCTGTACTATCTTCGACAGTTTCTGCATGTCTGTCTGTCACATCTTCTAAAAAGTGAAGCCATAGTATCATCTTTCTAGAGAGCAACTGTTTTAAAAAGCCACTAGCCTTGGCTTTAGAAGTTGGCTTAGCAGTAGTATCTACTTGAATTTGACGTAAATGTTTAACTACAGCAGGATAAATCTCCAAGATATTTTCTACAGCTGCATGCGTATGCTCCACCCATCTTGTTCCTCCAGTTCTGGTAGGCAATTTTTTTAGGAGTTTTCAAAGCTTCTCTTGCTGTAAACAATCCACTTCGGACCATGCCAGAGTTGTGATAAAACAAATAAATCCCAAGTAAAAGTTCCTCTGCTTTTTTGTGAACAGCCACATCTTTTGCCAAATCTTTCATTGCAAGTTCAATGCGATGGCCAACACAGTGAATTGCTACAAGCCACTCGATTGTATCACATAATTTAGTTGCCACTCCTTGTCGGTTTCCGAAATTCACAGCTGCTCCATCCGCACAGAAACCAACACATCACTGCATGAATACTTCTCTTGTTACACCAATTTCGAATAAACTTTCTAATACAGCATTCAAAATGTTATCTGCATTCGGGCGAGTAAGAACTTTCACAGCAAGCAAAAACACTCGAATAATTCCATGTTGGGATGCACGAATATACTTCCTGGACAGAAACATTGATTGATCCGTCCACCATAACAGAATAAAGGTCGGCACCTAGTAGCCATTCCTTCATCGTACTTCTCTCTACTTCAGCAATGTAGCCAAGTGAGTAAAACTAGCACACTGTTTGTCATTTCTGTTGTTTGACTGTAAATCAACGCCACATTTTTCAACAAGTTCTAATGTCCAACAATAATCTTTGTATGGCCTAGCGTGTTTTGGTAATGCGTGAGCTGTGTTTATTAATTTTAGCACATGCGATTTTTCTGAAGCTGTTATTTTGTCTAATGTTTTTTCTGCAGTCGTAGTTCCGGGTAGAGCATTGCTGGCGTCAATGGCTCCTTGACATTTTTCATGCCATTTGCTTTTCGCGTGATCTCGTAGACCTGATGTTTTTTTGTTCGAATCGTTGGAAGTTCCAATAAAATAAGTAGTGCTGGGCGGTATTGGAAATGTTCGGTACGGTACGGTATCGGTATTCTGAAAAAAAATATTCGGTATTTTCGGTATTCCGGTATCGGTATCCGCCTACCTGGGTAGTTGAAGTATACCCTCGCGCCAAACTGCTACTAAACGATACAGGGCATACCATGCTGTTTTCCGATGTCTGATTTCAACATCAGTGCACCTCTGCTGCTACTCCGCCACTTTCATTGGAATCGGGTTTCAGTTTAATCTTTGCTCGGAATAAACACTTTTAAAACGAAGCATAAAATGTAGGAATCGACTGAATCTACTTTTACCAAATCCAGATAATTTACAAGATTGGCTGAATCAGATCCGGATCCTAACCGAATCCAAAGAAAAACAAAAAAAAAAAAACATTTGGATAGATGTTTATGTTTTGTACAGACTAACTGTTCACTCTACCTGAATGATTGAGTCAACTTTAAAGATTGAGTAAATATTTCACAAATTGTTCACTGGTTTTCCCCCTATAACTTCTGAACAGTTTATGCTATCAATTTGAATTTAGCTCCGTTGGAAAGCTGGTGAAAAAACGCTTCGAATGGTATATTGGAATGTCCAAATCGGATAAAAATTGGCGAAGTTATAAAAAAATCAGCTACACACTAAAAATATACGGTATTTCGGTATTATGCAAATACCAATTACGGTTTCGGTATTCAAAAAATACCGATAACCGCGGTAAAAATACCGATACCGCCCAGCACTAAAAATAAGGCGGCTTTTTGTTTGCCAAATTAGGTTTAGCTCGACATGTGGCACAATAAATGGCTGTCTTACCGTCATCTGCAACACCATCCTCGGATACCCACGGAAATTCGATTTCCACTGTGCCTGAAATTTTCTTGGTTTGCGTTTGAGTTCATATTCTTGCCATCTAGTTTCGTTATTACACACCGACTTTGGTGTAGCACGTACCCCCTGAACGAAACCGTCGAGCTGCATTTGATTTTTCGGTGCTGCCATGCTAAAAACTCCCAATTGAAACGAACGCCGACGCAGTAGACACTTTAGGCCTAACTAACGAAGCGAATGACGCGGGGATTTCCCGACAAACGATGACGTCACTGCTTGTTTACGGAAGCGGTTGCGATGTACGATTGCAACGCCAGCTGGTCATCGCTTTCCCTTGTTTTTATGCAGCTTTTGATTAATAATTGCTGTAAACAATGATATAGTCCGTTAAAATTGGGATTAGAAATCAATTTTTTTTTAATTTAAAGAGATGTTTTGTTTTGGAATTTTGTACCGGCCGTGTGGGCGGGTAAATTTTAAAAACTGCCGGACCTCCAACAAAATTACCGCCATTGTCCGGTGGGCCGGTGCTAATTTCGCGCCCTGGTCTAATATGGTCCCTCCTTCTCTCTCTTCAAGCCAATTTGCCCTGAAGACCCTTCGCTCTGACGGGGCCTTTGTTCGCAAGAGACCTTCGCCCTCAAGATCCTTTGCCCGAAGACCCTTTGCCTCGAAGACTGCCCTTCTTTCAAAGATCCTTTGCCTGAAGACCCTTTGCCCCAAAGGCCTGCATCCTGCAATAAAAAGCATTCGTTCGAAGACCCTTCACCCTTGCGTTAATCTTTCGCCCCGAAGGCCAGCATCAAGCCATAAGAAGCCTTTGTCAGAAGACCCTTTGTTCATAACAAAACCCTTAGCCTCACATCCTGTGCTCAAGGGACCTTTGTTCGACACATTATGACTCGACAGTTGGATCCTACGACGTCACACAGATCTCTTTTGCTACCGACGAGCCCTCCCGCCCAAAGACCCTGAAGTCGTCGTTTGCCCGTCCCCTTCGCCACCTCGGCTCCCTTCGTCTTCTGCTGCCCTGCTGAACTCTGCACGCACATCGCTTCTTCCCTGCGGACAGAGACACCCTTCGCCTCCTTTGTCTCCTTCGTCACGTTCCCCTTCAGCCTTGCCTTCGGCTCCTCTTTCAGTAACAAGGAAACCTGGGACCTCGACTGCCACAGAACATGGGCGACACCAACCCCTGGACCTATCATCCCGTTCCTCTGACCCTTCGGCAATTACGACTGGCACTCAGCAACTTCCTATATCCTAATGGGCACCACCATACGTGAATTCAATTACATTCGAATGGGCAGTTATGTAATTTATTGTTTTTGTTTTATTTAAGTACAATTTGGTAAATTAATTGTAATTCAGGAAAGATTTGACTGCTAGCATGCCGTACGTTTAGAATGATGCTATACTAACTGACTAAGCAGTAAGCTTAACAGTGAGTAATTATATACCACATGGGTTAACCTACAATACCATATTCTGCGCGACCAGGCATAATTTGCACGGTAGCAATGATACACCAAAATTGAAGTCACATTATTACAATTGTATGTGAAGCGAAGGCCGACCGGGGGGGGGGGGGGTAGAGCAAGGTTCAGACAATGTCTTCCACTGGAGTAGGCCTATATGAAAAAAGAAAGGCAGGTGGGGAAACTACAATAACGCTGGGAGACCACTAAGCAATTTCCCTTAATCAATTTCTGATACTGTGGTGCCTTGCCTGTCTTTGGTAGCAAGTGCTGTTACGTTCGTTAAAACTACTTTAGTTAGGCGACCTACAATGTAAACCTCCGTTAAAATGAGTAAGTTACTTGTTTTAGGGCCGTAAGTAAGGGACAATCCAATTTTTAAAAAATGTGTTGTTGACTTTAATATTAAATTTGTAAGCTTTGCAAATTTGAAAACTAAGCTCCTAAAAAGTTTTGCAATTTTGCAACTAAAAAGTAACACAAATTTGCAACCTAAGGCCAAACTTATTTGTTCGTTGTTAGTTGTTCGAGCAAATAATTATGGCTACTTAAGTATTAAAACCTGTTAAACCGTAACCAAGTAAAACCGGTTAAACCATAACCGTTAAAACCAAAAAATAAAAATGGTTCGAACAGAAATTTAAAATAAAGCCGAATCGTAACCGGAAACCAAACCGAAAAAAATAACGATTCCACTCCCTGCTGCTGGTGTTTTCATACCAATATTCGCTGCTATATAGAGCGGGAATTTAGGTGCGACAAAGATCAGACGGCTTGGTGTGTGGCTGGGACCTCTCGTGGCTAGACAAACGGGAATCAACACGACATAATTCGAAAACTCAAAGTTGCCATAGACAGTACGTCTAAAACGGGGACGAGATTCGAGCAAGTCTGATACGCCACCGCCTTTTGACGAAAGGTTATAAGTGCCGCAATCCTTTAAATGTAGGGACCTTTGTTTGACGGGAACCAATAAACAATTGGCAATTTCGCCTGGCAGGACTCTTGATGAACGTGCAAAACAAAAAAAACATGCTTCGTCAGCTGCAAGAAAGGATGAAAAACGGGGAGAAGGACTTAGTGTTGCGGTGCAACAAGATTGTAACCCGTCGAAGGCAGAATCAGGAAAGTCTACCGTAGATCCCAGTAACACGAAGAAAGGCCAATTAACAATAATTTTAGTGAACTTCAGGAGCATCAGAAACAAAGACGAAGAGGTGGTTGACTTTGTTGAACATTATGAACCAGACATGATTCTTGGGATTGAAACCTGGTTGAGCAAAGAAGATAATGTGCACAGTTGGCTGCCTACTTATTACAACATCTATAGAAAAGATCGCGATAACCATGCCAGTGGTGTATTAAACACGCTAAATAGTTGTGATTGCAACTAGTAATGATTTGTAATCCTGCTTGTGTAAGTTTTTATTACTGGCAGTGATCTTCTCTGGCTTGGCTGTGCATATAGTCCAATATCCTGTAATGGGGCTACTGTTAATAAAATTTGTGACCAAGCTAGGAGGATTATTCCCAGTAATGCCGAAAGAGTTGTCGTCGGAGCGAATTTAAATCTTCCCGACTTAAAACGGCATGACCAGCACTGGCAATACAACGCTAGTGAAATTAAGCCAACGGGGCTGCATTGTTTTGTGGAGGCATTTGGCTTAGAACAGGTGGTAGATAAGCCTACACGTGGTTCAAACTGTTTGGATGTTATTTTTACTAATATTGTTCATAACCATGGCGTTGAGGTCGATGATGGTGTCTCTGACCACAAGATCGTAAAAGTTATTTTGCCGCTTCTCACTAAGCGTAATGTTGTGAAAAAGACAAAGCTGTTCATTTATAGCAGGACTGACTGGGACAAAGTTAATGAAAAACTTGTGGCCAGTTATGTGGACTTTATTGCTACTGCAAATTCTCATTCATTAAATGAAAATTGGAACTATTTTAAAGGAAATCTTTTAAAGCTGTGGAAGAGTTCACAGCAATTTGCTTTGTCTTACAAACGAATGATAAGTCATGGATGGACAAAGATTTGAAGCGTTTAATAAATAAATGCAGAAGATTATGCAGGAAAGGCTCTTTGAAAGAAGAAAGTAAGGCTCTAAGTAGTGAAATCAAACGTCACATTTGCGACCGAAAGCGTAACTTCATGAATTCGCTCGCTGATGAAATCACATTAAACCCTAAACGATTCTGGTCATACATAAAAAACTTAAACCCTGAAGAGATGCAGTGTTCCTACATTGATTTCTCAGGAAGGTGACCATATTAGTGATAGTTTGGGAATATCTGAATTGTTAAACACATATTTTCAATCTGTTACTACGGCACCCTTTCCTGTTGATGACGGGAACAACTGATGCACAGAACTTTGAACAAGATGAATAATATTTTTATTAGTCTACCGGAGTTAAAAATTTAGTGTGTACTCTTAAAGAAGCCAAGCCAGACGGCATTTGGGCTACAACCCTGCGGAACACAGATGATGCCAGCGCTGACTTTCTTGTTTTTATTTCCTCCAGGTCTCTTGAGCTGAGTCAAGTGCTTGATGATTGGTTGTTGTCGGTAGTGATGCCATTGTTTAAAAATGGGAAGAGAAGTGACACGAAGAATTATAGGCCAGTAGCGCTTACATCTATCTGCTGTATCATTGTGAGTGAAATGGTGAAATTTTTCGACAGAGAGAATCTTATTATGCAGGAACAATTAGTTAGAAAAGGTTCTTCGTGTAAGCTTATGCTTACATAAATGGTGTACGACATTGCTACGGGTTTGGACCAGGGCTATTCTGTTGATACGATATCTTTAGATATGGCAAAAGCCTTTGATACTGTCCCACGTGACCTTTTATTAAAGAAGATGGAGGCTTATGGCATTTCTGTTGCAATTATCGAGTGGTTCAGATTCTTTTTAAAATACCGAAGTCAGTTTGTGCTGATCTACGGCTGCAAATCAGGCATGGTGTCTGTTACTTCCGGTGTGCCTCAGGGGGTCGGTAAGTGGCCCTATTATTTTCTTACTTTACATTAATGACTTGATGGATGTGGTTGTCCCGGCACATAAGCTGTTTGCAGATGACACACACATCTATCGGATCATTACGGTGCAGTTGGATAACTTTGTACTCCAGCAAGACGTGGACAGAGTAGCCAAATGGTGAAAGTGAACTTAAATTCAGTTAAGACTAAGGCAATTCATATTTCACATAAAAGGAATGTCACAAATCCTGTTTACTCGCTAAAGGGTATTGTTTTGGAGATGGTGGACAATATGACTTGTCTCGGAGTTAAAATTAACAAGAAGTTGTCTTGGTCTGCCCATGTTGAGCACATTTGCGCTAAAGCAAACAGTGAAATTGGATTTTTTAACAGAATTTTGAACGGCGCAAGTCCTCGAGTTCGAGAGGCTCTTTTAGTTTGGTAACTAGGCCAAAGTTGGATTATTGCAGTGCTGTGTGAGGTCCCTACACAAAAATTCTGTCGAACACGTAGGGCCGCAAGGATGGTGTACGGTGCCTATCAAAGAAATGCCTGTGTCACTGCTATGTGCAACAAATTGAAATGGCAATCTTCAGCCGACAGAAGGAAAATGTACCGCTTACAAGTCTTTTTCTGTATTTTTAATGGGTGCACTCTTCTGGGTCCTTCTGTTTTTTGTGCCACCCCGGATTTTGTGGGTAGCCATGATAATGTCAGAAAGATCAAGCGCTACCAGTCCAACAAAAATGTGCTGGCTTAGTCCTTCTTACCCCGCACCATCATTGACTGGAATGACTTTAGCTACAATGTTGTCTTTTCTACAAGTGATGTCTCCTTTGCTACAAAGTTGAGAAAAGACTGTCAGCCTCAAAAATGCAGCCATATTTGTTAAATTGTTAAAAAAAAAAATTATTTTATCATTTTGCTTGTTTTTTTCTTGTATTTGTCTTGAACTTGTGTCTTTTGACATTGCATTTATTGCTCTTTTGGGCGTTGAAATCATTAAATAAATAAATAAACTCAGACAATGGACAGCGAACAGGGGAATGAAGCAGAGCGGAGCTGAGTGGAGTGGAGTCGACCGTGTCAAAATTTAAATCTAAACTGAAACGTTGGACGCTCTGTGAATACTGACACTGCACGCAGACGTTGGATAGAGGCCTGCCACCACTGTAAGAAAGGAGATCTCTAACGGTCGGATCAGCCCTGATGTATTTCAGCAATATTTACCCTGTGAGACTGCAGGGCCCTGCAGGCAAAAAGAACATGCTCAGGAGTATGTGGCACAGCACAATGGTAACACTCTGGGAACGGAGACCAGCCAAGCCGGAATTGATGGGCCCTTAGAAGAGAGTGGCCTGTCCTCAACCTGGACAACACCCTCCCCATCCAAACAGGGAGATCGTCTAACACCGATGCCGTGCCGCAGCATGGCTGCACTCCAAACAACACACGACCAGTGGTTACCACCTGCCACTCCTTTCCCCACTCTCCATGGAACCAAGATCGAAGACAAGACCGCTTAGACCTGGGAGACACGACTGGGAAAACAATCTCGGCGCTGGACCTACTGACAGCTCACGTACCCCATTCGATTGCACATTGCCGTCAACTAACTAACTCTCACTCACTAACTTAGTAACTCTAACTCACTCACTAGGTCACTATATAACTCTACGCTCACTATCCTTGCACCAGCTTGGGCGAACCTACGGCAAACTGGTCGGGACATTCAGACTTCATACTTCGGACTTCAAGTTAGTGACGTCGCATTCACGAATATGACGCATTAATGTGAATGCAATGTTTTGACATTGTAAGTTTGTACTAAAGAGTCAAAATACCTTGGGATACTAATCGATCACGTTTTGTAAGATGGCAGCTGGTATAGCAGATAAAAGTAACACAAAATCCACGATACTGACGGCACTTTTTCTCCATAAAATCAGGAGCCTATAGAAAACAACTATAGAGCAGCGTCAAGTGACGTCATATTGGCTATGAGACACCATTTGGAGGTCATAGCTACAAGGTGCACTAGATTAAAATGTAAGGGAAAAAAACGGTACTTCTAGTCAAGACAGTGCTTTGAGAGCGGATTTCTTAGGCTTAAAAGAACGTTGTTTTCTCCAACAGCAAAAATCGCGCGTTATAGGCTTAAGAAATCCAGTCTAATAACATTGGCTTCAATAAGACGATCTTCCTTTCTCCCTCCAGTGGTCCTTGCAGCTAACCCAGTTACTGGCTCCACTATAGAGTTATACACAATAATACTACGTCGTGTCACTGCCCTATAGGCTCCTGATAAAATACATACCACTTTAGTGTTGAGGTTTTCTTCATTACTGGACCATAGGCACACGATTCTAAATATTTGCAAAGATTTCTACCGCATGTGGAATTTTTCCCTGTAGGCTGAAATTGGCTAAACTCTCGTTATAGTTACAATTATCGTTCTTCTTTGGTAACTAATGCCGGAAGAGCATAAATTTGACGGGCCTGGAGTAGAGCCAGGAACGCAGCACCTATCTCAGCTGGCCTTGCTGTAAGTGTGAGTGTAAGAATTCGGACTAAATTCTTCATTATGAAGAGCAAATGCTGGTGTACGTTGGGCGAAAACAGTCCAATTAAATGGCAGCATTGGTAATGTAGCATGGCAGCCAAACCGTACGAATGTTTCGAGTGCGGGGCGGTGTTTTCCCGTGCAAGTCACTTACGCGCGCACACTCGTATTCACACGGGTGAAAGACCGTTTGAATGTGAAATATGTGGGGCAAACTTTTCACAGCGAAGCAGCTTAACTAAACACGAACGCATACACAAAGTTGGAAAACGGCCTGAAGACACGTTGAAGTGTAATCTGTGCAATGCTTCGTTTATGCTACATAGCAGTTTAAATGTGCATAAAAGAATACACAGTGGAGACAAGCCGTACAAATGTACGGTTTGCGAGGCTGCGTTTGGAGTTAAAGCCTCTTTCCTGCGGCATAAACATGTGCATAGTGAGGACAAACCTTACAAATGTGACGAGTGTGGCAAAGAATTCGCTCTAGATGCTAATTTAAAGAGGCATAGACGCCTGCACACTGGTGAGATGCCGTATGTTTGCATTGAATGTGGTGCTAGATTTAATGAGAAAAAAAGCTTAACGTTGCACGTGACCAAACATACGGGTGAAAAGCCGCACAAATGTATTGATTGTGGCGCCGCATTTGCGATCAAACCATATCTATTAAAACACAGGTATACACATACAACGAAGAGAAACCGTAAGAATGTGATAGTCGCGAACTCAAACGTGAACACATCCAGATTAAAGTGCCATAAGCAAAGCAGCAAACACTTGGGGAAAGGTCGTTAAAAAAAATGCTGTGGCTCTGGTCCCTGTGAGTGTGACGGGATCCAGGTGTGAAAGACTCCCGTCCTGGTGAATTTGTTGTAAAAATAAATAAATAAATAAATAAATAAATAAATAAACTAGGCCTTGAATGTGGATGTGGGACTGTGGATATGTAGCGTTTGTGCAGTACATCTAACTAAGTGTGCTAACTATAATTATCGAGAAATTATATGGTTGTTATTATTGACTCTTGTGTTGGTTATGCCCACACCAACCCTCGAAAAAAAAAGAAATCGGGGTGATTGGATCGAGTGCTTCAAAATTATTTATTTTATTCATTTATTTATTTAAGTTAGTCGTAGCACCTAAAGGCATTAAACCGACACCAACAGAACAGGGCAAAGAATAGCACCGCAAAAACGTTTAACAAAAACTAACCGCAAGAATGTTGACATTGTATACAATCATATTGTAAATCCAAACACTTCTTGAAAGCAATAACACTTCTGGCATTCCGTTTCAGTCGTCAACTTGTTCCAGTTTCTAACGGTTTTTGGAAAGAAGGAATCCGCAAGAACATCCCTATTAACCTTCTGTGTGGTCATGTCGCCCAAAAGTGCCAGGAATTTGTTAGTGGTCTTCTGGGTTTAAGAGAGTATTCCTGTACTATGACCCGGACAAAAATAACTATCAGGGGTCATAATTCCATAATTTTCGACCCACAAGCAAGGGTGAACGCACGCTGTGAAATATTTTTTTTTACTCATTGTGTGATTGACAATTGGAACTCTGCTCCAGAGTGTCATTGACTCACCGTCAATCAACTCTTTCAAAAACAGACTGGAAAAAGTCATTTAGTGGTAAACCTAACGCTGTTTTGTTTATTATAATGCTTTTTATTGAGAGAGAGAGCGTAGAAGCAGAATGCTTCCTGCTCTCGATTTACATATTACGTATATTTCTGTATGGTTCGTGCATCAGCTAATTACCTGTACTTGTATGCACACCCTCCAGGGTGTGCTCATTGTTCTTTAATAAACCTCCGTATGTACAGTGAGGCAGCTCCCTATATCACGTGCTGCTTAATAACCTACGTATTTGCAATACATCTTGTGTGTGCCACTTTACTTCATACTGGCTTAGGCTTCACTCAGTAACATACCTCTCAGCCTTTCTTACAATGGTGACATGCCGGAGGTGACTCTTGCCTTGTGCGGATACCGACCTCCTCCGAGCAGTGCATTGAGATGACAAACTCGATCTTATTCTTCAAAACTATTTTATGCAAAGCATTGAACGGGAGGGAGCGAGGCTCTCCTGTCTTGCCAACCGAGACTCCTCTGTTGCTCGCTAGGAGCGCTGCAGGACGGCAGAGGTGAGAGACGATGTCAAGGAAAGACAATTGAAGAGACGGCCCTGACAGACAGAGTATGGGATTTTAAATTAATGTAATTTAAACTTTGCAGTAAACTTAAACCATTATTTCCTCGGTACACCCGTGCGTGGATGCATAACTGGGTAGAGCTTTTTCAAGTAAAAATATATCTTTATTCTGGGTCCTTAAGACTTGAAGCTGGTTGGGGTAGGAATTTGTTGTACGTGGCAGGTAAAGTTTAAAGGGAATAGAGAAGAGAAAAAAAAATCTATATCTGTAACACTCAAGCAGTGCATAGTCAAACCAAATCCAGTCGATCTCAAACCAGTATCAGTTCATTGTGCAATGAGTTTGCCAGTCATGCTAGTGGCTGAACTCGTACGTGCCCACCTAGGGATCACCATCTTATCAATGTTTCTGATGAATTCGTCTAGGCCCATTCTGTATGTGTTTGCCGTATTAAAATAGAAAAACAGTAACTCCGGCAAAAAATGAGAGTTTGGTGGTGTGCGCTCGTCTCATTCGTAGGTCTCCTGCAACCAACCTTGTGGGGCAAGCATGTGCAGAATCTGCGTACGGAGTTTGTTGCTGATGAGTATGTCCGTACATGGGCATGCCAAACACTGGGGTCAGTAGTGAGAACATCCAAGTCCGAGGGATCTGTCCACCGCTGATAAAGGCCCCAAACAGATCTACTAAGCCTGCTCTTGTCAAGGCCCCGTAAATGACCATGATTTATACCATCTATCTCTGGAGTGCTTATGGTGTGGCTGGCCACAAGTGCTGCCTCCAACTAAAGGATCTTCAGTGGAGCATTAGCCTCCAGAGGACCACACTACTGTAGCAATGGGGGTGCAGGCCCCCCTGTGAAGCTGAAAATACTAGAAATATACTCATTAAAAGCCTCTGTCAACTTGCTACTCCTGAGTACAGCATCATCTGGCCCAAGGATCCAAGCAACGGACGCACGTGGATCATGGGGTCGAACTAATCTCTACACACTCCTTGGGGAGACTCCAGCAGCAAGTGTCTCACAAAGACTCAACTCGAAAGAGGCATTTTCTCTTGCACTTTGGCAGAGGTACCAACAAATGTAAACCAACTGTCGTCGGCATTGGAGCGACTGAACCTCTGCCAGGACTGCCTGCGATCGCAGACGGCTTTCC
The DNA here is from genome assembly GCA_023313725.1 of Lithobius niger. Taxonomy (NCBI): domain Eukaryota; kingdom Metazoa; phylum Arthropoda; class Chilopoda; order Lithobiomorpha; family Lithobiidae; genus Lithobius; species Lithobius niger. The sequence goes on from JAHWFP010272020.1 coordinate 53,055, forward strand.
TACACTCTGCAGCCCACCAATGGCGTCCTGCTTACTGCCCTCCTTTTTGGAGAAGGCAGACTTTTTTTTCACGATCGGCAGTCCACCAACGGAAAGCACCCATAAAAACGTCAGGGCGCACAGGGCCACCCTCCCCACCAACGCGGGAGTCAGCACCAGAACCCGGGTACCGGCTAAAAGTAGCGGGGAAGTACTCACTCCCACGCAGGTCTTGCAAAACCTGAAAAACTAAAGAATGTGTGATTCCAGATGTACACAAGAAGGCGTCCAAAACAGACTCCTGGAACTCTCCCCTGCATCTCCTTATAAATGTTGGGGTACACCACCCTGCACCAGCTCCAAGTCCTGCCGTTCCAGAGAGTCAGCCAAAATATGCTCCATTGTGTGACAGCCACGACTACCCCAAACCCAATGATGAAAGTTGAATCCCCCCTCACCCACAGAACAAGTGGCCTGGGAAGAGACCCCTACTATGCACTCCCACCGAGAACAGAAACACGCCCCGTACCATGTATAAAGCCCACAGTTAACCAAACATTTAACTGCAAGCCAGCAATCCTTAGTAACGATAGTAGTTTACAAAAGATTAAAAATATATGCGGCTTCATAATTATGCTGCCTCCTACGACAATGTTGAAGCGCACACCTCTGTCACATACTATAACTACTAACTCTAATTTGTTAAAAGTTGGAATTATCACAATTGTAGGTCAGACGGTGGTAGCTAAGGTTTGACGATAGCATTTAAATAATTCTAAAGCTTTCTGACCTTTTACACCTAATTTTTAGCTACCGTTTTAATTTCGTAAACGACAACAGCAGAAAACTGCATTCGGGGTTACGCCTATTCATTCATGAATACGGCATTATAGCGTTAAACTGCCATCGCAACCAGGAATCTTGAAATTATTATACGAAGCCATCTTATTGTTCTGTGGTACGACGAGCCTTTCTGCTGCCCCTGGGCCTTGAATGCTCTACTTACATCGCCATTGCTGAGATAGAGATAGATAGATAGATAGATAGATTATCTTATTACGTGTGTGGTGGCGCTTTTCGCCACAGATCTTTACGCTAGATCTAGAGCTCATCGGACACGCTGTAACGGAGCATCGTTACAGTGCCCAAGAGCAATTCTCTCACAAAGGTTCAACTCGAAAGAGGCATTCTCTCTCTGAAGAATCGATCTCACTTTGACAGAGGTACCAACAAAAGTAAACCATCTGTCGTCGGCATCCGAGTGAAGACAACTAACAGATCCATCCTGACTCTTCCTTGAAGGATTTAATATGTCAAAAAATTGTCTCCTCGTGTCCACCTTTCAATAACTAAATTGAGATCAGTCTTCGTAGTCTTCTAAAGTATGAAAGCCCTGAAACTGTGGTACGAGTTTAGTAGCCCTGCGTTGGACACATTCAAGACGACTAAATCTTTCATTAGCCATGGTCGCCAAGCTAGAATTCAATGTTCAATGTTTAGTGAACAGGGCGAACAGAATTTATAAATTACTCTGACGTAGGCAGCGTCCAAATAGCGCACGTCTTTTTATGAAGCCAATGAATATTTGCCTTGGTGACAACAGCATCAACTTGATTTGAAACACTCAAATTATTCCAGATGATTATTCCCAACTCAAGTATGTAAAATCTTAACCACACTAAGTGGCTTACCTTTGATTGCAGTTCAAATGTTGTGTGTTGTTTTGGCCAATGTGCATGATGTAGCATTTGTTTGGATTTAGGTTCATCCCCATTCGTCACACCATTGCACAATTTTGTGGAAGTCCACTAGTGAAACGATAGCATCAGACAGCATTTTAACAGCTCTGCCCCTTTGAGTTTCATCAGCATACTTCTCCAAAACGCTCGAAATATCACAGCCCAAGTCAGTGATAAATAAACAGAAAAGAATGGGGCCAAGCACAGTACCCTGAGGCACCCCAATAGTAACTTTGCTCCAACCGGAGTAAGACCCCTCGTTTACCAAAAGTTGCCTCCTTCCCTGAAGATAATTACTGATCCGCCTTGCGAAATTAATGCTGATGCCAAGGCGCACAAGTGCAGCAAATCGATTAACTTGAAATGAGGCATCGTGTTAAAAGCTCATCTAAAATAGAGGAAAATCACATTGGTTGAAATTCCGCTGCCCATTGCAGCAGTCCACGCATTGCGAGTAGTTACAAGATTGGTAAGACATTCAAACAAATGCTACGTGTGTGATGTCCTACCGATGCTGTCATCAAAGATGCCAAGCTGACTGCATTCATTGACAAGTAGTTGATAGAAAGATTTTTAACACACTTTGGAGATACCAGGTAAGAGGCTGATCGGTCTGTACTTCTCGGGGTCATTAAGACTCCCCTTTTGGAAAAGAGGGACAAACAACATTTACAGAGGGGGGTTTGAGATCAGCGTGACATCCTTTTCAGGGGGATGTCAGTAGGTGCGACAAAATGTCACAAGTGGGAGGGAGAGGGTCAAAATTGGCTTAAAATATCGCGACCTACTTTATGAATGGTCCTTACTTTCTGGAAGCTTGGTAATGTATCGAAGGAAAAGTCGAGTGATGCGTCTAGAGAAATTTTTATCCTGGGATGGTCTGATCTGCCACACTTCCTGGTGATGTCCTTCAGCTTCGGGAGCCATGAACTCATTGAAGAAGCTGTTGACAAATGTAATCTACCCCAAAACAAAACTTGTTAAGGATTCCCGCCAAGCTTTTCGGCCGTGTGAAGTCGTGACATCAAACTCCAAGCTCTTTCGCTAAGCTAATCCCACCGAGTAATAGTTCGAAGGTTAAATGAAATGTATGAAAATTGC